>JAUMHD010031265.1:0-23135 GCA_032359135.1 Ulvella scutata | reverse complement strand
TCCTTTGGTTATGTCTACTTTTGGGAAGTTGGGCCCCTCTGCTGAGGGTTACTTGCAGAACCTTGCTACTGTTGCTTCTTCCACTGGTGTTGTAGATCGTGGTCTGTGGTTGCGAAACAGTAGGCAGTATCTGAGTTGCGCCCTGGCTCGCGGTCGTGGCATTGTGTTTCGTCACTATCATCGCAGTTTGGATAAGAGTGCTGGGAAAGACTTTCGTGATGGTGCTGTTGTGCTATTTGAGTGAAGTGGTGGATGTTTTGTGTTAGCTGATTTTGGCTATTTGGATTCATGCCTATTTACAACCTTTCCGGTTTGTAAAAACGGAAAAGTGGGAGGGGGTTCCGGGGGGGGTGTAACTTTCGACATAGCAATTTGACGAATCTTCCCTGCGCAACGCACGGCACTCAAGGCCAGTAAAAAGTTTCCCAGATGGTATTGATTGCGTTTTATGCTGTTGGTTTGTCGTTCGGCGGTACAAAGCTTACGAGCTGGATGGTAGGAACATGAAAAAGTCACACTTCACCTACCAATCGTCGCAGGATTCCTCCATACCGCCACAAACCTTTCAGATAGTATCTAAACCTGTTCTGCTGTCACCGTGGTGGCGCGGAATAGCGTGCCAGAGCCATATATGTGAATGACAAGAACACTCTGCATCACTGCCTGTATCTCTCGGCCATGCACAGTAAAAGTCACTCAGAACAAATAATACCGCATACAGCGTAAAGCTTCAATTGGTAATGCATCTTGCTGTTTAACGTTTCAGACATGTCAAGACGATCTCCTTAAATGCACTGAACACGTTCGCCAAAAGTGAAATCGAAAAGTGGCGAGAAAAAGTGACCCAAAGGTGAGGTCTGCACACGCCCTTACTGGCAAGCACCTTCATCTTCTTGGACTGCACGAACATTTATTTGTGTTCATGAAGTTACACGCTGTGTGATGAAGCCAGATGTTTGGATGTGGGTAACTGACAAGGAAGTCTTGTCGTATTTCTATTGGCCAACGATAGCCACCACAACATGTGGCTTCTAATGTTCGTGTATGGCGCAGAGCAGTGGGAGCGCACACACCATGTAATACTGTAATGTGTGCTCATTTGCAAACGCTACTGAAGGCAACACACAGCTGGCCAAGTGAAACGGCTGATACAGTATGCCAATGCCAGCTTTCCAGAGTGTTTTCCACTGCCACTTACTGAACGCCACTGCACAAGCCATGCGCAAAGGCAGATGGCGCCGTTGCACAAGCTTTGCGCGATGCATGCGGCTCAGCCTATTGGTACACAAAATGGACATCTGCTGTTTGTAATTCGGTGTTAACTCTGCAGCTGATCTCGTTGAGTGTCCGTCAGGAACACAATCATACAGTGAAGGACATAATCCAGTTAGATCGACATGCATCAGGATGATCTCCAAATAACAAACCGAGCATCATCAAACCGATGCACTTCGTTGAACGAGGGTACAGCGGAAGAGCAGAAATCGGGGCCACGGTAAAATATCAAACATCATAATAGAGATTGAACAAACCAAGATGACCAACACCAATGTCGCAGGATCATGTACGTCTGGGGAAAACGAGAAGCACGCGCAACTACGCTACCAATACGTAATTCCTTACATATTGCGTCAGTACGTAATGAACGCAATTACGCGTCGTACTGAATGTATAGAGGATGAAGTCTCCCAAGCGAATTCCCGAGTGTTTCTGATTTCTTCCTTACGGATTTCTTCCTTACGTAAAATGTAAGGCGATTACGCGCAAGTACGAGAATTACACGTAAGGCCGTGAACTCTTCATCTTGATGGCTTACGTAGACCCCAAAACAAGGAGCGGCTGCCCCCACGGCTGCCACCCTGGGGACAGCCGCTCCTGGTTTTTTCATGCCCTCGTGCTGGAGGTTGCAAATTTTGCACCAGACGTAGTTGTCGGGCATCCCTAATTCTAGCAATCTAGTACCACGTGCACGTTTTATCAAACACACGAAGTACAGGCTCTGCTCTTTGCTTGCTTCACTGAAGCTTACTTCCACAATGGCAACCCTGTGCACATCCACCTTCGCACTCGAGCAGCGGGCTGAGGTCAAGGTCTCCCAGGACAGTTCTGTGGGCTGGAAACACCACAGCTGGCAGCATTGGCAATAAATTGCAAACATGACATGGTCGTGTGTTCTGTCGTGACAATGTTTGCAGTGGACACGAGACACTCCCGCTAGCTCGGCACCAGCGCATGACCTCGGTTGTTCGATGCTCTTGCTGCAAGCAATAATTCACCAGGCTCCACACATGCAGAGGACATAATGATGTAGTTCGTGCGTTTTCACTCGTACTCCTGTATGTGCCGTGTGTCGTACTCTTGGACATCTCGAAGGAACGCGTTGTATGTCATATACATCGTCTGCATCCTGCGGTACAACAGATTACGTCATCCTAGTAGTATACATTCTACGATGGTGTTAGGAAATTGAGCTCCAGTGCAACCACAGGTTCGATCCCTGGCATCCGCCGGCCGAGATTGCGACGACCGATGATTCGTGCTGACGAAGGGGGTAGCTGCCTGGACGTCAATAGCGTGCAGGATTTGCTCGGTTAGGTGCAGCGGGAATGGTCTACCAAGGAGGTCATCGGTAGAGGTCGTGAAACCACCCGGCTCGTCAGGCTCGGGGGTCGAAATTTAATCCGGGACCAGGTCCTTCTAGTCGAGAAAGAAGGCGGTTTTGCTGCGTGCGCCTTCGCTTCAAACGTACACTCTTCCACAAGTACTGGAGTACCCCTAGGTGTGCTGCTGTTTTGCCACACGGCAGCCGGTGCTCCCCTGGAGGCGGCAGCAGCTGAGGATAGGTGCCATGCTTATGGTTAAGGCTGGCCTATACCGGTATAAGCATATATACCGGTATTTGGGTATAGGGTGTATATACCAGTATATTTTAAAGTTGGCAGAATACTGGGGTATGTATCGCAAAATTCTGTATACCGCAAATTGGGTACATTGAGCCCCGAGTATACCCTCGCAGGAAGAATATACCCCCTTTCTACGTTGTATGCAATGCTTTCTGTGCTCCACACTAGGCAACCAGAAGCGCTACAGCGGAATCAGATAGTGTTTCGAAATACATCGTCCACTGTGTGCTCATAGCTGTTCCTAGACTGACGATGGACTCGTTAGACATTCCTGAAAAGTCCGGTGGCGAAGGTGTCGAAGTCGACACCACACCGCAAGTCGTGATAAAGTTGAACAATAGCTTTCTATCCTTGAGAGCGCTAGAAAGATGGTTACATTCTGTTTCAACTCGACGGCGCACACAGCAAGCATGACAGATTTTGACTTGCTGTTGGAAACCGTAGGAGACAATAGGGATTGAGAAGCCTGAACGTTGCAAGAATTGATGTTCAGGTGCACGTAGATGGGTGTGTTTGTGAGCTGCCCTGTATGGTGCTAGGATTAGTGTCCTCATCTTAGTATAACAACTGATCGTATCTGTCACATCCAAGAACAATAAATTGTCACATTGGCACTAGCGAAGCGGTCTGACGTCAAGGATTACAACGGTATGTTGTTTGTGTATATCGAAGATGTCTGTGAATTTACAGAAATGCTCAAAGCATGAGATGCCATTCAACATTTTTGCTCCACAACAGAAACACTCGATATTACCCAGTTACCAGGCCAAACTATTCATCAAGATGCTCATAAGAACGACAATGTAAAGGGCCTTCTGCATACACAATTGATTAGGTAATCAAAGCTTTGAATGCGTCAGTAAGTTAAAAAACCCTGAATAGACCTATATTCTTATAATTTATACCGTAGGTACAAGAATATATACCCTTATACCGGTATATGAAATGAAGTATACCCCTTGGGGACAGCCTTACTTACGGTAGCTAACACCATGCATTCATGTCCCGTGTTCTGGCCAAGTGCAGACGCAAAAATGTACTGGCAGCCTGGGCAAACGCAGTATAGTGGCCCTGGTGGCCAAAAAAATACCGAGCGATGATGGCAAAACGAGAAAATAAAGATGACACTCGTCAGCCCAAGATTGAGCACAAACAGCAACACAATATGCGTTGACGTAAAAAGCCTTCTAGTGCAGTGATTTCCTTCCCAGGTTATTTGTGATGGGCTGGGAAGTCGCATGGCTGTGTGACATGTGCTGGCTCCAAGTCGCCCGCATGCTGGCTCCAAGCCGCCCGCTGTTTCTCATGCATATTGTGTGCTTGTATGCTTGGGTTCTTGCCAGTCAACTGCTGCCTCGTTCTTGCACGGGGCACAGCGCAGTATCCCTGTACGCCAAACGCGTAGAGGCCAGCGTTACTGAACCGTGACAGACACCAGGGGTTCCCCTTCGGTCTTACACGGGTCTACGAAGACGAAGTTCTTAGATTCATCTTATATTTTCGTGAAATAAGATGGCTGCACGGGTTGTGGGTGTGCTCATTTCGTCTTATATCGATGGCTAAATGCGAGCGAAGCGAGCGCGTTTCGTCTTAGATGACCGTGAACATTTCACACTTTCGTCTTGTAAAATTTCCCAGTGAACAGTATTTCATCTTATGGTTGCGGCCAAAGGCCGCGTTTCGCGGAGCACTCAGCATTTCGCGGAGCACTCAGCAATTTCGAGCATGTGTGTTCGGATGAAAGTGCAGAAAGTATTTCCAGAGTTGTCACATTTTCCGTTTGCTGAAGCACATGCATTGTACCTCCAGCACGAGGCGGAAAGGAGGCAGCAAGAAAGCCGGAGACATATCTGTAGAAGTAGAGGGCGAGGGTGCCAGCGCAGAAGAAGTGGAGTGATTGTTGCGCAACGGTGTGCGCAGGTGGCTGCAGAGAGGGTTTTATACCGTATTTCGTCTTACTCGAACTTGTAAATTCTGTCATTTCGTCTTAGTCGACCAAGCCAAAAGACAAGAATGGTCTTACTGGAACCAGTGTGTCCGGACAAAAGGGGAACCCCTGTCAGACACGATACGACATTTCTTAGGAAAGGAAGAACGTTAAATTGGGTGCTGTGTGTCAGCTCCAAAAAGTACTCCTACTAAAGTCAAGGGCGAAGAGCGACCGAGTCTCGCACTTGTTTCCTACCAGTGGTCGAACTGTGAGGTCCAGCCTATGGAAAATGAGGGCACAGAGGCGGTTATTACTGCAAGCTTCTATGCACCCATAGGTGTGCAGATACTCTCCTGACTTTGTTTGGGCAGCACCATCAGGTTGATGACTGCAACCATGGTACTCCTCTGGTTGTGCTTTGACTTCATCATGCTCCACACAGGCATGCTGTTCTTGTGCTTGCAAATGTGATGCGGCCACTGCACCAAGTCCACCTGCACATGTGCACAAATCAGCTTTGCCTTGTTGCTCATACGTCTGAACAGCCAAGGGGACAAGCATGTACTCCCTTGAACCTACTGCAGCGAGACATTTCCTCTTCTGCTCCTCTCCAAAGCAGCGGCACAAGAGCACCCTGATGATGGGAACAACCGCCAACTGTACTGTACCTACACCTTGCTGCATACTCTGCAGCGGTACTGAGTTTGCCTCTGCTGCAAGGCAGCTGTTGTCAACCTCTAGAATGTCTGGTATATATTGAGCAGTGAGGTCTTGCACTACTTAGTGATGTAGGGCCCTGCCGATCCGTGTAACGTCAAACAGCACACATCGTATGTCTGCATGCGTATATTCTTCCTCACCACCCTGGTCCTAAAACGGACCTAAGGACAGGGATGGGCAAGCATGATCACAACATATCAAGTGTTTTGTGATCTCGCACGATTTATCACGTTTTTTGTGATGTTTCCCCATTCATGTTTGTACTTCTGATAACTGCATGGGGTTCTGCCATTCTGTGCGCTACAGTCAAGTCGTACAGTATTCATGCATCCTGCTCACTATCAGAACTGTGTTCACAGTCCGAATAAAAATCGACATACATGAGCATAGCCCTATTGGCATCTTCTTCTAGCCTGGCCGGATGAAGTGGCATTACTGTCATCCAGTGTTCAAGGGTGGCCGGACCCCCCATACCGACACATCAGAGCGCAATAACACAAAAAAGGTATTCTAGGCGACACCTAGTGCCCATTACTGCAACCTGCAGCAGGATTGTATGCTTTCTAAACCCAGAAAATCTCTTCATCGAACAAGTGGCATCACGCACTGTGGTTACGGTGATTTTCATGATCACAATACTTTCATATCTTGCCTCTGCAGTTGAAGATTTTGCATATGTCTCGTGTTGCTCACAAGTCGAAGTGTTGGATGCTATCACACAAAGGTTGAGAAAGCAATCATTGATGGCATCTTGCACATTATGAAATATTCAGATGCCCAGGTCGACACTGCGCAGATCACACTGCCCATGAAATTAGGGAGTCTTGGTGTCCACTTCATGTCAGACATGTATGGTGCTGCAAGCGACGCTGCCTTCCTGTCTGCCGCAGCACTCACGCGTGCTGCTGTGGATGGGCGTTCGGTCGAGCTTGACCCTTTCAAGGGTGCTTCTGGAGATGGTTTAGCGGCGATGTGGTCTGATTTGTATGGTAGGGTTCTGCCATGCATGAACGAAGCTAGTGCCGCCGGGTTGGGCGAGGAGCTCACTGATGACATCATCGATGGTTCGATGCGTGGCTTTGCGCATGTTATTTTCACAGACTTGAAGACTTGAGATGAGGATAAAGGTGTTGAAGGATAGGCTGTCTCCTGAGGCAGCCAAGCGCCTGGAGAGTGTGGGAAGCCTTTCAGCCCAGGGCAGGCCATGAGGTGTAGGTGCTGTGCGGGTGTACGCGCAGTGTGCCATGATGTTTCCGTTGAATGCGGTTGGCGCGCGTGTGTCATGCGATCAGATCAGGCTAGCACTAGGGAGCCTGCTGATGCTCACTTGCAGGGTGAGCGTGTTCTTGATCCGGCTGTTGTGAATGGTAAGCGTGTTGATTTTCATGTGTTTGATACTACAGGCAGTGTTGGCTGTGATGTCAGCATTGTTGATCCTACTTGTCCTACCTACCTGGGCAAGTGTGAGTCAGTGTTGTTTCGTGATGCCGAGAGAGCAAAGAGTAGGAAGAGTGTCTTGAATGGAGCCACTAGGGTTCCTTTGCTTATGTCTACTTTTGGGAAGTTAGGCCCCTCTGCTTGTTCCACTGGTGTTGTACATCATGGTCTGTGGTTGCGAACCAGTAGGCAGTATATGAGTTGTGCCCTGGCTCGTGGTCGTGGCATTGTGTTTCGTCATTACTATCGCAGTTTAGCTCAGAGTGCTGGGAAAGACTTTCGTGATGGTGCTGTTGTGCCATTCGAGTGAAGTAGTGGATGTATTGTGTTAGTTGCTTTTGGCTATTTACTACCTTTCCGGTTTGTAAGGACACCAAGTTGGAAAACAGATGATCGAAACTGTTTTTGTTTGCAATTGCGTACCGTAATCCACGTAAAGGTTCGACAGTTGAAATCGCTGTTACGTCGAAACACCACACCGAAACTTCGACGGATCTGCAAATTTCTGTCGTTAGCCGGGATTTTTGTTCGGGGCCTTAGACACTTTCACTGAATTTTAGACACTTTCACTGAATTAGTGCGTTATAAATGAAGGCATCGTGGAGGCATTTCGACAGTCTGTGCATTTTGGTGTGTTAGCACCGAAACAATGTTAGGGGCATTTGGACAAATTCGGAGTGAAGTGGCGTTAGCTTCGATTCCCTTTTCGACACTCCGGGCTGTTTGTGACGAGAGTGGACTTGCGATAAGCTATTCTAAAGTTTCTGGAACTTGTGCAGCCACCGCATATACAACGCACTCTATAGCACCAGCATGAAAACAGCATGTGTATTTCTACTTGCTCTAGGAACTGGAACGTCGTTGTACGCGAAGACAAGCTAATCGCAGACGCTAATACAAATGCACTGAGCCACACGGCCACTACGTAGAATGCGTGCCTCAGCGTGATGCTCCAACACCAGGAACTCTACTTTAGACAGTTTGTGGAAAATTATGCGTTAGCACCGAAGTGCTCTTGAGCGATTTTCGACAGATTTGCAAGTCTCGGATAATGTTTTGGGGGCACTTCGAGAGTTGTGACGATTCCGAACGTTAGCTCGAGGACAAAAAATCCTGAAAAGTCGACAGAATTTGCTATTCTGCTGTTACAATTTAGCCAAAATCTCCTGCGTTACACGTTACTTGTCGAACCTTTACGTGGATTACGGTATGATGACTTCGCATACGTATTTGCAGGTCTTGCAGGAATGCACTGACGAGCCCAAAATGCAAGTATTCTGATGTAGAGCATGCTGCATTGTTTGTTAAAGTAACATACGGGTGGAACTGCCGTTGCCTGTGAAGTTGAATTATGTAGCTCTCAATACCCGTAAACGGCAGGTAAAGGAGAACATCTGCCAACCACTTCAATGATGTCATGTGCCTAAGTCTAACTAGCGTGTGCGGGGTGATGGGGAACCGCAGAAACTGCAAAATGGTGGTAGGGCTGCCCCGTTTTATTCATGACGCCGTGAAGACCGTGGGTATGCTCCGGAAAAAGAGTAAATAAACTTTTGCATACAACCCGAAATATCGCAGATGCTGTCTAGTGAGTGTGCAATTCACCCACTGGATTCTTTTAAACTAATAACAGAACATGTGTCCATCTTCCGGATCACATGCATTAGCCCCACTGAAGCTTCTCGAAGATTCTAGTAAACCAGTCATCACATCCAGCAAGTGTCATGATGCCCAATCACCCCGACAGGCACAGGCAGCGACTTTAAATAAGCGACGCTGGTGACCAATGCACTCTAAACGTTGCGCATTACATGAATCAGTGTTCGAAAGTTTCGGCTTAGTGTAACAAAAGCTGCTCTGCCCAGCAAGCTGCAAGTCAGGCATTACCAGAAATCTTGAAACTGTTTGCCACCAGTAACACCGAAACCACACAGGGAGCAGCGTGACAACTTGGCGTGGTCGTGACATGGCTGACCGCTAGAATTTTGCTCGGCGTGACAGATCTGGCACGCCACGACGCAGCGGGACCTTCCCGGCTCCAGAGCAATGGGATTGCTCTGCCTGCACTAGCTCTTCCACCGCTGGCAGCATACCCCTGTGGTGTGCAACTCGCTGCACTTTACGCCATCCAGCTCTTCAACACCATGCTGGTCGCGCACTGTGGGTCTATGAGATGACAAACGTTCGTTGTGAGTTTCGTGTGCTGTGCTGAGGCTTTGCTACCTTGTCACAACCGTGCCTGGTGGCACTCGTAATGGGTTTTTTAAATCCACATGTGCGTCGAGCCTGACGGATTAGCAAGCGTCGAGATTGGATAAAAGCGCCGGATTTGTATGGAGAACGGTTTGTACCCATGCATTTGTGACGGATACTCGAATGGTGGATTGACGAGATGTTATTGTACTGGCCTCTGTCGTGTTGCACGTCTACGCAGACAACTGATTCTTGGAGGCAATCAAGCAACATGGAGGGCACACTGCAGACCTCAAGCCCTGGACGATGGCATTGGCGTAAAATTTTCCACAAACCATGGGAATCTGTTACATCTCGAAATCGTCCATTCACCCGCAGCATAATCACGGTAGCCCAAGTAGTGCTCATTAGCCGTCAAGTTAGCGTTATTGGAATTAGCGGTTCGTGTGCCCGAATTTCAGTGTCCCACAAAGCGTTCAGAAGGTGTGGACATCATCTGGACGAAAAAAGCTTGCTCAAAAACTGGCTGGTGATGGATCCAAAGCGAGGAAGCCGCAGAGGTTGGACGCATATGCAGACACAGGTGGTAATATACTGGCAGGAATTGGGCCAGCGAAGCAGTTTGATGCAAACTACTTTGGTGGCATCAGCACTTGTGCACACACACAGGAGCTACAAGAAGGTTAACGAGACGGTGTGTCTCTGGGCAAATATCAACCGCTAGGGTTTGCTTCATGTATGCGCATTCATCGGCAGCGGCCGGCGATCGTTCCGCGATGCCTGCGAACTCCAGACCAGCTGGAGCGAGCACAACATTTGTTATCAACCCTGACTTTCAATACATGTTCACCACTAACTGCCATCTACTCAGCTTGCAGTTTTTGGGTTGGGGGCAGATGCTTTGGTTGCTAGGGGGTGGCTCATGTATGGTGTAAAAAAACCCCCTGAATTGGTTTCAGGTGCACTAAGTAGTCACATCTCTGCTAGAACAAGCCATGGACAGGCACATAACCAAGATGATACGGTATGGCAGACCAATGAATCTGCCTTTCACCAAGGTGACGTGGCCAGATGGCTAAACCCCCGAAGCACTGCAAGTCATGTGCATCGAGGATGGCCAGTACGCGAATCGACTGGCTGGCACACATTTGTCATCATATGTCCCGAAGAGGAACGCTGGGTGCCCATAGCACAAACCGTGATGCAGTCACTTTGTGATGTGTGCAACTCCGCTTTCAAGAAGACTCTGAAGGACAGAATAGATGCGGAACTGCAGCACCTGACAGGCTAGGCATCCCTGTGTTCACATTCCTGACACAGATCAGAGAGAAGGGAGTAAGAGTCATCACGGGCGCGGCGCTTGTCACTGTGGGGATACTGTTGTAATATTTTATGGCGTTGCTGTTTTCCTATCTTGTGTTTTCTTTCTGCGAACTATTTCATGTCGATTGTTATTTGGGTGAGCTCGCCATGCTTGATACGAGACCGCACATGCATGCAGATGGACGGAGCTGAAGAGCTGGAAAAAATAGCCCGGGACATCGTAGTCTCGGACTTGGAGACCTTTGGCCTTGTCGAGCAGCTGGACATCCTGTGATTTATTCGCGAGAAGATGCGCTATCATGCATACCCGATGAATTGCGGCTTGCCAGCGAAGAACATGGAGGGTGCTGCAGCGGCACTAAACTGGGTGTCCTTCCTGAAGAAAGGCTTCCATGAGAACACCTTTCTCGGTGATGGGGATTGCTTGTGGCTTGGCTGTTTGACCCGGCTGATGCAGGATGAAGAGGAGTTCAGTGAGGAAACCTCATGCCGGTGAAAAAGTCTTGTGTGAACAAAAAGTCCAAGAATATGGCGTATGTTGCAATCTTTTCCTTTGGTCTTTGTTATTAGCCAAGTGAGTTGTTCAGGTTCCGCATACATGCACTTTCACGACATGTGTCAATCACGCCGCAAATCCTGGGCGCTCCAGGGCACCCACATGAAGTACACAAGATTTTCATAATCCACATCGTTCACAGCGGTTCACTACTTGCCACCACTAATTTAGCCAGTGACAAAAAATTGGCCTCTGGCGGGAGGTATTTTGGATGCGACTGTATACCTCATGCATGAGTTTTAATAGTTGCGTGTCAAAGCAGCAAAGCGTGTCTATGCAGCAAGCGTGTCTATGCAGCAAACTCCACGATGCGCACTGAATGGCTGTGTTCCGCACATGAATGCACTGACCCCAGTTGCACCCGAGCAGTGAAGCATGTCAATGTCTTTCACAGTGCAGGAAGCAAACAAGGCACAGAGGTGGTAGAATTCAGACACATCTGTGACCCAGGAGGAGCATGTGCAGAGTTCCATCAATCGTATCGATACAATTGCAAGGTTTGTATGTGTGACAGTGATGTCGTTCTTGTCGCGAAGAATGCGACACAATTTGGATCTGTCCGCGCAGCACCTTGAAAATGCCCCGAAATGGAAAAAAACCCTCCGGTAAATTTCAGCTTCAGCAACCATAGAACTATTACTGGAGGACCTATTAGCGGACGTGTTTTCACAAGAATTGATATATCATGACATGCTGCTCAAGGTTGGCGAAGCCACACAACACCTGCTTTCCAAAACATTCATCCGGAGGGGGGGGGGGGTAATGCAAGCTTTCATCAGCTACGTCGGGATCACCTACCGGAAGGCAGAGTTAGCTCTAACCTTCCTTCACAACGTATGCAGACGTGACCCTCAGTGCTGGGGGCATTACAGCTGCGGGGCACTCCACCGCGCACCGATGCTGCAAGCTGCCCGACGACTTGGAGCTCAAATGTTGAGGGTCAGAAAAACCAGACACGCCAGAGTGTCTGCAGGGTGCAGCAATCGTGTACAATGCTGGGTACCTTTTCAAAGCTACTCTCGATAATTTGATGCAGCAGAGAGTTTTCCACTGCTCCCCTCAAGAGGTCCGCAATTTCCTTTGCTTTGACGGCAAATACCTAAGCAACGTGTTGACTTGTGACGGCTTTGGGGAAACAAAATTCAAAGGTCCCCAATTGAGTCATCAGCACTCATCCAGCAAGAGAAATTTCCCCGCGGCCATGGGCGTGGAGCCCAACAGCAAAGCCTGTGTGCTTCAGCTCTCTAAGGCGACATGCGACGAGAAGTACCACCTGCTCGTATGGTTGTGGGAAGGTGTACAGCGTGGCGTGCCTGACCAACTGACAGTGTCGTTGACATGCTCGCTCCACGATGGCAAATGTGTGCCGTACAACCTCACACTACCTGTGCGAGTCATCAACGTGGAAGACATTCAAGCTGCACATTTGGTTGCTGGCCTGGATGCGGCCAGGGACATCCATCTGTGCGCTCTTGATGACTGTTTTTTTCAAAATGCGTTTTGACAATTTGAACGCTCCAAGTCTACTTTGACGTGAGAGGTCATGGCATGCGGGTCGTGCACTCATTTGAGAATTTGGCTGAACACTTCTGCCAGTTGAGGAGTGTTTGCAGGTGCCATATGTGCTACCATTCTGCAGACGACCAAGGGAATTCAGTCTGAGGATCTGGTCCCCGCAATCAGTGCCTTTTTCAAGAGTACGGGATGGGTGGAACGTCAACTGCATAATGTGACAGTATTTTTCGACGACCCTTCACAAGCTCCAGAATCCATACCTGCAGCACATCTGAATCGCAGCAACCGAGAATGCTCTCGTTGTGGAAGTCATGCAACGCTGGACTGGTCTCAGCTATCGTTGGACCATAGCCACGATCCCCGCTGCCAATATGCCCAACAGGAGATGGGGAAATGTTTCCAGTATGGCAATGAGTTTGCACGTGCAGAACCTAAGCGACATCAAAGTGCGCTTAACAGCCTCCTAACCTGCCATCAGGGATCTATGACTGTATATGATTATTCCCACCGTTTTGCCGTTTCTGCGGTTCCCACCCACTGCGCGCTAATTACATACTTAAGTATACATTACTCAAGTGATTTGGTTTGACGGTTTGCGCCCAGGGGCGCCGTGTCGGTAGCAGTGTGGGTTGGACGGTCGTGTATGCACGAAGCTTCCAGTTCAGAAATGCTTCAGATCCGCACTGCTTCTGTTCTTGGACACATAGGTACATATATATTGAACTGAAAACCGTCGTTCACGGGTGCTTAGACCTACCCTGCTTCGCACAGTACGCACATCTGGATCGTCAACGCAGAGGTTTGTACCGCGAAAGGATATTAGCCCAGTGCGCCATTCCACGCGAGCTTCCAGGAAACAACTTATGTTATCCCACAGATGGTCAAGATCTATGTTTCGACGTGTGATTCGCGAGCGCATGGTGTTGTCGTGTCAATGTGAACTTCCGGGACAGACACGTCACAGTTGCACACATACAGTAAGGCACAAACGAACATTAACAGTGCATTCAAAGCAATGAAGCGTGCACAGGCTGGAAAAAGTGTCATGTCTGTGATGCTAGCGCTGGCGTTGCATGCGATGACGAGCCAATCGTCATATGCATCCTATAGTCTTGGCAAGTACACAACATGCACAGCCTAACGTGCAAACAAAAGCTTTTCTTTGCACACTAAGAGGCTGAGTCGCGCAAAGCGCGCAAAGACTTGTTTGGCGACAGTTTATTGAGTATTCAAGGATTCTTTTGGTGCCATTATCACGCATTGTAGTTTTGAACTGTCCATCCCACATTAAATAACAACTTTCCTTTTCTTGCTGACTTCTGCTTTACAAACCGGTAAGGTAGTGAATAGGCAGACCTTTTCTTGCTATTAAGCAGCAAAATATCTCGCCCATTGCATACTGTTGCCTCCCCCTCGGCTCGTAGCATGTTGTGGATCCAACACAAGTCGTGCGGAATTAAATCCTGTCAGTGTGAGTAGGCGTGGTGATGTACAGGGCTGATATTATACATCATGGAGAACACTACTCTGAGTGCCATGCTTTTCGATGCATACAACGTGGCCGCATCCTTGAAACGGAAGCACTATGGCAACAATGCACTCAAGCACGCTTCCCAGAAGCGATCCTTGTCACAAAACCAGGCGGTGTTCATTGGACTTGAAGCTGATTGGGTCGCCGCGCTGTTGACTGCAGCCAGCCCTGAGACTTGGCAGCTCCTGCAAGCTACCCAGTTGGCTGAGCAGCTGCATACAACTGTGTGCATGCCACAACAGAGTAGCTTCAAATGTGATGGGGGTGTGGAGGGCAGCGCTGTCAGCGGCTCCCAGTACACATATACTGCTGCATCTTGTGCTCGGCTGCTAGACAGAACAGAAAAAGTCAACCAGAGCCTGATCACAGATGTGATCCAAGCTTCACAACATGACAGGAAAATGTAGGTTCTGACTGTTTGTCATATGGTATTCATTCTTCCAGAACACAGGCCTTCACTCCAATGTACTGAGTGCACACTAGCGCAGACTACAGCTGACGACCTGCAGCTGCGATCGTACTTGCTACGTTCCTAATACACAGGTAGGTTGTACATTTCCCCCCGAAGTAAACTCCAACAGCAGCAGCAGGTGCCTGCCGAGCTAATAGAGAAGTTCACAGAATTCTCCCAGATAGAGGGCGCGACTTGGGGTAATCTAGGGTAGGCTCTAGCTGCTGCTCATATGCACTGCGAGCCACAGATGAACTTCATTATATACACACGGTTACGTAGTCGTGAGGTTCGCAATCGGATGACGCAGCTAGGAGAATCCAACGAAGTTTCCAATGCAGCCATCGACTCTGCGCCTCTTGTCCCCAATGCTGATTCTGATGTGCAGATACCACCTCCAACCGTGTGCGAAGCACCCTGGTTGAAGGGCCACACAGATCACAACACTTTCACCCCACTGCCGACACCCACAGAGACATTGGATGTGTTGAGCGTTGCTTGTCGTGGCCACAAGCGCGAGGGGCTTTTAACAAACTGCTGTGTTGCTGATCACAAGTTCGATACACTACACTGCACTGCCAACATCGCTGAGTGGGTGACACAAGCGGCCGCATTCATGCTGTCATCGTGTTTCATGGCAGACGGTAGAGCCAAGGACGACACAAGAATTCCAGCGACTGCCTTTCCTAACATGAATTAGAAGAGAAGGCCTGAAGCATATGGTGAAACCCTGAGTTTGCCACAGGGTTTCCATCGTGAACACCTTGGTACGCACTTCAAGGCGTACGACACTGACGGTGTCCTGAAGGAGGTTCAAGTGTGTGGGTGGCCTATGATGGGGTGGGACGGAGATGGCGCGAGAGCGCTGCTGCGGGCGTGCAGTGTGTGGCTTGGCTTTGTGGAAGAAAAGCCGTTAGAGCCCAGGAGCACATGACCAGAATGCCCAAAGCTTGCGTGGGACAGATTTGAGGTGTGACTGCCTGGAGTGAGGGATGTTGGCTTTGAGCTGCTATTGCTATGTCGTCCGTTATCCATGGTGCATCTGTCAGTCTTGTCGATATACAATCGAACATGCTCCTGCCCCTAAGGAGAATTTTTTCTCCCCCTGATATTTGTTCACAAGCAGAAATTGTTGTCCGTGTACCATCTGCAGTTGGTCCTGGGTTCGAATCCCGATCTGCCCAGATGAGAAAAAGGAAAAACCAGGAACGCACGCTCGCCCCCAGGCCTCCCACCCTGGGGACAGCAGCTCCTGGTTTATCGCAGTCGTTGGGCTGTGCACTCCTCGTAATGCATGTGTATGTCCAAGGTGGCATTAAGTGATCCGTGGGTCAGATGCTGATACAAACGAATAAACCGCTGACGACCCCCGTTCCACTTACATTGCAACTGGTCAGGTTCCACCGATTTCATGCAAGTATTTGGGAGGGCAAAAAAGCTATTACCGCCGAAGAATGTAAATAATCAGGTCTGATACCCGTGCAGGAGGCACCCGGGCGGATGATGATTCGAACCAGGGACCTCGAGCTCGCGTACAACCATCTGCCGCGGCAGTTGGTTGGATGACTCAGCAGCGGCAGCTGCCGCTGCTGAGTCATCCCTTCTTGGCCAACTTCTGCACGACCCTTTGCGATTCTCTTGCATGTTTCAGACTGAAGCATAGCACGTGTACGAGTCTTCCGTTACTTGTAGTTACACTGAGTAACACGAAAAGGATCTATGTAGATATAGTGAAGGGGGGGCAGCTCCCAAATCCCAAAGCCGTGGCCACGTACGCCTTCGAGAGGAGCAACGGGGACCAACGAGTATGCCCCGCTGCACTCTGTATGACAACCTGCCCGGTTTTGATATGTCCAGAAAATGCACATATTACGAACGAGATACGAGTTCTGCCACTTAGAACGACCCGTCAGTGTTCAAGGGTATGTGCTTCCTGTGGAAAAGGAACTGAGGAAAAGGAACTCACTGCAGAGGACTATGCAGGCAATCACGAAAGGCAATACCACTCATGGAGGAGGACAGACCAAGTGTGACAAGCCAGAGGCCACCAGAGCTGATTTCCAGTTGCTGTCAAGGACAAGCATGAGCTCACTCCCTGGTCCAGTGGCTGCACTGCGTCTGTTCGCCCCCGAGTATGCAGCGAGGCATTCCTCCTCAGAACACCCTGGGCTGGAGGTACAACGCGTGCCGAGGCGCAAGTGTCATGAGCTTGAACTTGGTAGCTTCGGTCATGGCACACTTAGCTAGACACAATTCACCTGTGCTCATGTGTACTACATTATCGTTCTTGTCTGGATTGCCTAACCTTGACAATCCGTCTCGAAAACACTGTACTGAAATCACCACTAGCTGGTCGGTGTTAGGTATCCACTACTTGCCGGAGATCGACCTACCTACCGAACCATACCGAACAGTAAAACTATACTTTAGATTTAGAAAGTTTGTGAGTTTGCTGAATGCGGCAAGACGTGCTCCCAAGTTGACCAGGCAAATACACCGAAATCAAGCACGCACATGATGCCACAACCGGAAGGCACCGTGCCAACGTAAAAAACACCTGCCATGCAACAACCATTTAAGAAGGGGTTTTCGCGGGCTAAGTAGAGTTTTGATGAAACCCGCGCTTTTTCAGGCGGTCTGGGACGCAGTGTCTTGGAGCAGTTGACTCCTATATTTCCTGTGAGTTCAGCTAGTGCGAACTCCTCTCTGACCGTCTCTGATAGGGCACAGCGGTCGAGTTCTCGAGCAAACAATTTTTTTATTTCCTGGTCTATTTCCTGGTCGGAGCCTATACATCCCCTTCAGCGCTTTCATGCTCGCTTAAAACGTTTGCAAAATATTCATCCAGCATTAGGCAGTCCTACCATTTCTATCAACGCCCTTCACCTTTACAAATGCATTTGGTTTGGGCCAATAAGCTCTGCGCGTGCACCAGAACTTTGATTCTTTCCCAAGTCTTGCATCCCGCATGTAATTTCGACATCAAGGCGTTACCAACTTCGTCTCGAATCCCTACCACTTGGGTCTGCCTTCACCATGACACCGCGCACCAACTGTGAGGGTGCCAATGTCTTTGAAAGAAGTGTAATGCGTAAGGTTGAACACTATGCATGTAGACTCATGATCAGCAAACGGGAGTTGCCCGTACTGAGAATCCTTGCCTTCTGGTTCAATCATGTTTGTGATGGCGATCGTAACAATAAGCAAGTCGGTCGCTGAAGTCGCTATTATGTCCTTGGTCCGCAGTTTGGCATGACGGCGCGACGATCCATTGCGCAGATAAGCTTGGTAGAAGCTTCTAGATAAATAACCAGTGATTAACTAGGCCTGTACCTAGTGCGAGGTACAGAACGGCGCAGTCTGAGAATAGGGCCGTTGGTGAGGTACACCAGGAACACAAATGATTTCGAACGCAGCAGGAAGGGACAAAAACGGTGGGGAGAGCACGACCGCGAATGAGTCAAGAACTGCAATACACGATGTGTGGCCTGCGCAGGAGCTCATATACCATTATTGTAAGTTAGGTATCTCTGAAAAACACAGTGGCATGTGTGGATGTGCGCAGTGGATCAGGGCCAGCCAGTGGAGGTGGCAATTTTGAAATCATGCTGTGAGCTGCCCATGCTCTTAGGACGAGAATGCAAAAAACAAGCGGGTTCAAAACCATGCTGAGCAGATCATCATGTGCTGTTGCATGTTTTGCGCGGATCTGCTGGCGGCGACGCCCACATTTTTTGCAGAGGAACCCCTGTGCCAGCACCAGCCATATCAGCCACACGTGTGCCCTTACTAAACAGCTTCGCTCAAGTGCTCTAATCACCGAGGGCTAGGCTTGGCCCAAACACGATTACGATGTGATCGTACGATTCAAATCGTACAATTATTTTTCGAAAAAATATGACATCGTAATCGCACAATATCGTACGACATGTCGCACACAACTGGTAACTCATTTTGGCCTATTACGGCAGTTTGTGGCCGCTCAGTCTCAGCGGCGGTTCAAAAGGCAGTGGGAACAAATCTTTCATCCATCTACATTTATATGTGATTTTTCGGGCCGTTTGGGTGTTTAGGGTGTGGGGCGCGGCTATGGGCGCTCGGGGGTTGAGGGGGTGGGCTGGTGTTTTTCGTGGGCGTTTGGGGTGTTGGGTGGGGTGTCGGGGCTGTGTGCTGGATTGTGTGGGCGTGTTTGTGGGCGGATTTTTCGGATCTCTGCGACGGGCGGACGCATCGCACCGAAACCGCGCCGGAGAGTCTTTTAACTAGATTAAAAGAACGCAAACGCGAGGAAATGGAGGTTGGAAACATGCGCTGTGCGTCCTGGTGTGGCCGTTGCGGCTGTGTACTGCACATGTATTTTGGAACGTTGGATTTGCACAGACTTACAACAGCTGCAATATTTCTCTGGGTTTTCAACGGTATGCTATGTGGGGTGTGCGGTGAGCGGCGCGCAAAACGGCTTCCGGACAGGCTGTGAATGGGTATTCTGGTGCTGAAAGGAGCAGAGTGCGCTCCGTTGTGGACGTGAGAACAGGAGCATCCCGGAACGACACCGCCCGCGGGCCCAGATTAGCAATCTCGGACGACTCTAATTGTTCACTAATAAATTTAGCTCTTCTGCTTCGAGAGTCATTTTACACACACCTAATTAAGAGAAAAACCGAGACAAAGTTGTATGTACGAGCAAACTCGCGCTGCCAAACGTTCACATTTTGAAGGTTGTATATGAGATGGGCGTTGCTTTCCGGATATTTGCCGTGCCGGGTGTCGCGCCAACGTGCAGTGCAGGCTGTGTGTGGGCATGAATGTGCCAGAATATGGACGAACTGAACATATAAAGCGATACAAAGCATCATGACACTACATAGTACCTTTGTGGGTTGCCCGTGTGGCTGTTGGTCCGTGCTGTGGTTCACAGTGGCGAGTGGGTTGGCTATATGTGATTATTCCCCTCACTTCTCTTGCAGACTTCCTGCAGCAACCGAGCACAACTATGCCCTTGCGCCAGTAGCTAACATATCTTACGTTGGTACTATTTAGCTTCTTGATACATCCGGCCACCTTTGACCCTGCTGCTCAAGTCGTTCTTCGCATGCCATGCATTGTCGCCCATGCATTGCTACGCATGCATTCGGATGCAACGACTGATGCAAGCTTGATCTAGTTATATCGACAGGACACATGTATAGACAGGCGAACCAAGCAGTAAGCAACGCTAATCAGCAAGAATCAACGCCTATCGCAGGAATAAAAGATCGCATGAGATATCGAATAAGGTCGCATGTCTGAGTCCCGTATAAGGGCCTAAAGTTGCTAGATTGGGCTGGTTCGACTGTAATGAGCGTTGTCATATCGGGGATCACAACAATTGCAACAGTGGCGCGGTACTAAGGAATGAACCCTAGAACTTAGTTAAGCTCGCAGAGACGTAAGAGCATCTGTGACAACAACCCAAGCACCACCAGCAACCCACTGTCGATGTGAGATGTCATTGATGGCGGCGCTGTACTCAAGCACAACGTGCGCCGGCGTGCACTACTGGCGAGGTAAACTTCACTTTGAGGGCATCGTTAGCTAAGCGTTCGTACACTGTCGATGAAATTACCACTTCCTTTGCCGCCTCGCACCGAATCCCATGTTTACACTGTGACCGAGACCTTGCGCGCATAGCACAACCAACCCCCAAGCACCACCAGCCCACATCCACAACCAGCCCACTACTTAAGAGTCACGCCTTGCGCGACTTGTCTACATGAATATGTGATTTTTGGCGCCGTTTGCATGTGTCGGGTTTGGGGCGCGGTTTTGTTCGCTTGGGGGGCGAGAGGGTGGACTGGTGTTTTCTGTGGGGATGTGGGGTGTCCGGGAGGCTGGCAGGGCTGTGTGCTGGACTGGGCGGGCGTGTGTGCGGGCTGATCTTTTGGATCTCTGCGACGTGCGGACTGTTTGCACCGAAACCGCGCTGGAGAGTCTTCTTATTAGATTATATAAATGTACAGTAACATCTCGTTAATCCGAGCACCTGTGCACCCATCGATAGGTGACGGACTGAAGCGAGTGACGGATAAACGAATGGCACTTTAATCCGACATTCTGATTTGCTACAGCATGATCACGGATAATCGAGAATGGCCCAAAATGCACTGAATCCACAAAACTTACAAAACCCCCCAGATAAACTGCCTGGGACAAAGGTATGCTGCTTGAAACACCTTCAATAACACCAATGCTCTGCGATTGCCCTACTTGTTCATGAATGCAAGGATGGATGTCTGCTTCTTGGCCCCAAAAGCTACCGCCTCCACCTGTCTTCGAATCTCAGTCATGACACACAGCCGATCTGCAGAAAACGCTTCAGGCTTGGATGCAAGGAAAGACTCTAGAGCACGTGCATGAAGAATAGCATAATTAACGCTGAGTTCAGGGTCTGCGATCTCTTCAACATCACTCTCACATGAATCTATGGTATCTGTGATCTGCACTCTGACAAGCTGAATCAACTCATCATCAGACAGTTCCTCATGTACTGTCTCATCTTCACCATACATACTCATGAATTGTTGTGCCTGCACTAGATCTTCCTCTGCTGGCAGCATGCCCCTGTGGTGTGCTACTCGCTGCAATTCACCAAGCACGCCATCCAGCTGTTCAACACCATCCTGGTTCACCACCACTCACTGCGTCCTCGCCTTCTTCAGAAGGAGTCCTGACTTGCGCCAACAGTTCTGAATTGTTTCTTCTGTGACATGCTCCTTCCAGGCTTGCTGCAGCCACTGTAACATTTGGTAGAAGCTTGGTGTCAACTCCTTTAATGGTTTTTCTGCATTACCAGGCTTGTTCGCCTCGTCAAGCATCCACTCGACAAGTTGACGCCGATAATGAGCTTTGAGCGATGCGATAATGCCCTGATCAAGGGGCTGTGCATGGCTTGTGACATTCGGAGGCAGGAACACCACTTTTATGTTTGATAGGTTGAACACTCTATGCTCGTGCTCTGTCGTGGGCTCAACTGTTGCAATGCTGTTGCAATGTTGTGCGTGGGCGCATTGTCCGTAATGAGGACAATCTTGCGACCCATCCTGCAAAGCACTGCTATAATAGTTATTGCTAGCCATTAAGGCTGAGAATTCAAACTGTGCGTTGACAATTCACGCTGGCTGGGCTACTTTATGCAGTAGAAAGTTCAACGCATACCCACGCAGCTTGCTATTGCACTCGTGAACCCAGTCTGAGAATTCATGAGATAACATCCAAGCCTTCGTGTTGCTCCGGTATCGGATGCCCCAGTCCCGCTCAGGTTGGAAAGCCCTGGGAAATGACCTGGGGCGCTTTGCCCTTCCATAACGAAGAGTTCGCGTTTGTCAGAACCTGTGGCATTGCGAGTGCTAGACGCGGTAATGCGCTGCTTATCTTTCTTGCGACCGGATATCTTGCCCGTTGCGCCAATAATGCCCTTGCGCCAGTAGCTAACATTGCTTCTATTACTACTATTTAGCTTCTTAATACATCAGTATTCCCATTCTCGATCTCACTCTGTACGGAGCTAGCCCAGAGCAACAGCGGAACCAACCCGGAGCGCACATACAGCGAAGCACACTCTAAACTTACGTAACATGATACAACAGAACGAAATAGCGTAAGAAGCGGCATCTTGAACTACAGTCGACAGTCTGACTGACTCAACGTGTTTGAGTAGATATTTACCAGGTATTGAACAGATACTTTGAAACTACTGATGCCCGATTCGTTTTGTTTTCGGTATGAATTCAAACTGCGCGTGCACTGCGCCCGAGACCTTGCGTGCAACCAACCCCCAAGCAGCACCAGCCCACAAGCACAACCAGCCCCATACGTAAGAGTCACGCCTTGCGAGACTTGTCGACATAAGTATGTGATTATTGGGCCGTTTGCGTTGAGTAGGGTTTGGGGTGCGGTTTGTGCGCTTGGGGGTTGCTTGGGTGGACTGGTGTTTTTGGCGGGGATGTGGGGTGTCGGGGAGGGTGGCGGGGCTGTATGCTGGAGTCGGCGGGTGTGTATGTGGGCGCAAAACTGGGTCATCTGTGCGGTGTTGATCGTGCGCACCGAAGCCGCGCTGGAGAGTCTTCTAGATTACACAAACGTAAATTCGAGCAAGTGTTGCTTGGTAGTATGCGCTGTGCGTCCCGGTGTGGCTGTTGCGGCCGAGTGCTGCAGATATGTTTTGGAACATTGGATTTGCAGAGACTCAGAACAGCTGCAATATTTCTCTGGGTTTGCAATGGTATGCTTTGTGTGGTGTGCGGTGATCGGTGCGAAAAACGGCTTCCGGACAGGCGAACGTTGGCTGTGAATGGGTTATCTGATGCTGAAAGGAGCAGAGTGCACTCCGTGTTGCGCGGTACTGCAGGAGCATCCCGGAACGACAGCGCCCGCGGGCCCAAATTAAGAATCTCAGACGACACTAAGTATTTAATATCTAGTTTAGGTCCTCTGCTTCGAGAGGTTTACAAACCGGAAAGGTTGTAAATAGGCATGAACCCAAATAGCGAAAATCAACTAACACAAAACATCCACCACTTCACTCGAATGGCACAACA
>JAUMHD010031254.1:0-23144 GCA_032359135.1 Ulvella scutata | reverse complement strand
GCATCCACCTTCAGAGCATCCATGGCAGCTATCCAGCTGCGAAGTACGCCCTGCGGCAAGGTGATAGATGCACCAGATATTTCATCTGCTGAATGAAGCGCCTGCCGAAGCACCGAGCTTCTCGATACGGCATCGTGGGGGACCTGTGGCTGCTGAAGGACCAGCTGCAGTCCGTCTGGGCGTCTTCCCACAGCGAAGACTTCCATGGCAAAGCTATGTCCAACTTATGGGCAAGAAATCTGCGAGTTGCCAGATCTGCGGTCCGCCAAGGATGGAAGGAATCGGACTATCTGAGATACACGACATGTGTGCTCTTGATGTGTGCTTCGCGATTTGATCCGTCATTCCAAAATACATGGTTTTCTCGGGCACTGTTGTAAGTTCTGACCAAAACGACGGCGGAGGCCTGACCAAAATTCTGGTAGTCCGCCCAGCAAGTGCGATATCGATGGGCCAGGGGTTGCGGAACGCCTCGAGCAGTGGTCGACGAGGGATAAAACGTGAAAAAGATTCGGGCCTTGCAGGCTAGACATCTGCAACAGTTTTTTGAAAAACCACTAGGTTGGCCAGTACTGGCCATTGGGTACCAGTCAAACTCTCAACGTTCATAATCGAAGTGTTCACCCGACTTCGCCCAGTTGGCCCTCTCTATGCACGTTATGAAATCACAAAGGTCTGTTTATAGAGGCCTCGTATTCTATCCGGTTGCAACGTGTCCTGTTCCTGTGCATGTAGGGGGGTGAGGTGGAGCAGACCCGGATCGAGGCTTGAACGGATTCAACAGTGATAAAGCTGTCACTGGATACACGCTCTTGAGATGTGCAGCGGGATCCAGCCTGACGGCATTTCGTCCACTAATGCAATGAGTATCAACAGGTCAGCTGTGGCTTCAGAACCCTGTGTATGAGTCATGGCGTAGGGGCAAACTCGTGACTTCGAATCGAACCGTATCTCTTGTGTCAGATAGACGATGTCACACATCTTTCTGCCATCGTAAAGTGGCTTCTTCCGAATCTTGGATGCGTGCTCGCGTGCACTGAGGCGTGCGGCGGTCAGCGCGACGGATGTCATCGAACTCTTGGTAAGCGGTACAAAAATCGAGCTGAACGCCTGCTACAGTGCACAGAACACGAAAGAACTCGCTGCTCCATTGTAAACCTTTGTCTGAGAAGTTTCCAAGGGTGAATCCATAGTGAGGCAAGGTCTCCCTCCTACATACCTGTGACAATGACTTGGATGTGAGGTCATTTTGTTAGTCAGCTCAGGCGTCGCCTCACATGTTTGAAAGGTGGAAAACGAGTTTACCCCTCAGTTGATGGACATCGCTCGCCATATGATCGAAGCCGAGAGTGAGGTAACAACACCCTGGTGCAACAAGGGGTGAGAGTGGGGAGAAGAACCATGTGTGCCACGTTCACTCTTGTCCGACTGGCAGCTAGTACCTGACTCTATGGTCTTGGGATTGTCCTTCAACTCATGCGCGGGCTAGTGACCGTTAAATTGATTTCACCACGAGGAAGTTTCCTCTTGTGTTTTTTTTCGAGCTTCTGCACCGGGTAAGGGTCTCTAGTGGTTTGCCCTTGAACGAACTGCATGAAATTCTTCCACGTGGCGCTGAGGCCGAAGCTGAAACTGAGTATGGCGCGGTTCCAGCATAAAACACTCTTTATTGTATCAATATCGGATTCCAATACTTTCAATTTGGTACTTCAAGGTGTGCTCCTCGTCGACACAGTACCAAGGAGTCAACCAAGCAGCCTGTCAAAGGCTGACATCGGCACGATTAGTTTTCATGTTTCCACGTGTTTTAGCTCAACTGGGTTTGGATTGAACTTACCGTATGCACCTGGTATCGTGCCATGTACACCAATGCAGCCTGGCACGCCACCTCACTGACAGAAAGGTAGTGCTAATACATCCCTACGCATGCCTACTAGTTTCACTGCAACTGGAGTAGGCACGTGCTAGTTCACCTGTTTCATCTAGTACAACAATCAAAGAGCTTGAACAATGCCGCTTGATCGCCTGTACACCATCATCGCCTATTGCATTCTCACGAATATCAAGGTGTTTCAGAGCAGTCAGGCTTCGCAGGTGGGGCCCCAGCGCCACAGCCCCCTCGTAATCAATCCTGTTGCGGCAGACATTCAAGTATGTTAGCATCGTCAGGTGCCCGAGATGAGGCGCCAAATACGAAATTCCCTGGACTCCGATTATGTTGCGTTCCAGATGAAGCTCTTGAAGACAGGTAAGCCGTTGGATGGATGAACCCAGTGCTATAGCTCCAGAATCGCCAACATGGTTTGCAAACAGTGCCAAGCTCTGCAGAGATATGAGGCTTGAGAGATGGGGCGCAAGCGCTGCAGCACCCTCAGACCCTAGGCGATTGCCGCTCAGGTTAAGTGCCTTCAGGGAAGTCAGGCAGACGAGGTGAGGCCCAAATGCTGCTACACCTTGTCTAGATATTCCAACTTCACATATCTGCAGACATTCGAGGCGAGAGAGAGAAGGCAGAGATGAACCCAGTGCCAGCAACCCTTGATGACTTAGAGATGTTGAAATCAGTGAGAATGATTGCAGGTTAGGGATTCTGCTCAGGTACGCGAACACCGGCACGCCACCCTCGGGACAATCCAGCATATGTGTCAAGGCCAAGTTTGTTAGCGTTATGAGAGAGCTTAGATGGCACCCCAGATCTTCGGCACCACATTTCGACAAGGAACAGTCCATCAGCTGCAGCTGCCTTAAGCCAGAGATTCCCGCAAGACGCTGGCACACATCACGACTGTTCAGATGTCCGTGTGGAAGTCTCGCATGTGCTTCCATAACAGCTCTGCAACTGAGTCATGTGGGTCGCAGGTATTCAGTTGAGCGCAGCGCTTGCTTGTGATTTGCGGATATTCAGCATGCAACGCTGCGCTGTGAAACTCGTGTGGGAGTAGCTCGAGCTGTTGATGTAAGCTTACACCTGACTGGGCGAGGATGGAGGGCGTCAGCTGTGGCACCTCCCTGAGCACCTGCAGCAGACGAAGTATCAAGACTGTTGTGGATGTGAGTTGTCTGGAAGTGTGTCAGAGTTGTGTGTCTGGTTTTGTGTGTCTGGATTGTTCACAGCCGTGTTTTCCTAGAATGATACCAACGTTACGTGTCTGGAACGTTACCAATATTGCTGGCGTGTATGTTGTGAATGCAAACCAGCTTGTCAGAAACCCCGAAGGGTTCATGTGAAGCCTCCTGGATGGAACGGCTGTTACGATTCTGGACGAATGTACTATATGAATCCAAGTGTTCAAGTACGATCATACTCTGGTCGGGCAGTTTTGGTACTAGCACAGAACCTTAAGACGACCCCACTGGCGTTCGCACAGAACCCTGTGCAAATGGCACTAGCAAAGACCCTAACAATGACCAGGGCACAAGCAAGCTTTGATTGAAAATACAAAATGCCACAGAGGAGGGATCTGTGGCGGCATCAGAAGAACAACTAAAACCGAAACGAATTTGAAGGGAATTGGATAATTAATTCCGGACAAGGGGTGGTGAACTTGGCATGCCCAACCGGCTACAGACCTTCCGTGCAGGGAGGTGCAGCGATCGTGCTGCAAACAATTCTCTGCACACTGCGCATCACATCTAAACTCACACACTCAGGGGCATTGTCTCGACCTGAGGGACTCAGCGCAAAGCCGATCATGTGGCCACCCGGCTATCAGATGTCACGTTATGTAAGGCTGAATTCACAGATGCATATGCATGTACATCATACATGTACGCATACACGACAGAATTTCCGACGACCTAGTTCAGGGTGAATAGGGCCAGAATTCAGATTGGTTGAATGTGTGTATGCCCTGGCTTATAGTTTGTGCACGACGATGCGAAAAAAATTTTCAAGTTTTCAAACCAAGCAAAGACCTACTTGCTTGAAAACTTTGAAGGTAATTGAAATACAGAGAACAAGATAGTGAAAAGGCACGAACCCAAATAGCCAAAGCATAACACGAAGGACGCAACACTTCCATCAAATGGGAAAAACACCCCCATCACGAAATGCAGTCCGATATATCACTCTTATCCAAATTTTGGTAGGAACGTGAAACCGTACCGCCTAGTGTACTTGCCCGACCATCCCTGAATGGCTAAGAGTGCTGCGAATGCCTTGTGTGAGGGTGGTGTTTTTCATCCTTATTCTTGTGGGTTATGATTTAGCTGTTAGGGATCGTTCACATGTACTGCAATTCCGGTTAGTAAGGATAATGCCCTGAGAACTGAAACCTACTAGAAAACCATCGACACAGCCTCCCTGGGGGGCAATAAGCTCATGAAAATGGCCTTGAAGTGCTCGTGGCTCTCATGCAACATCTGTGTGAAATCATGATTCTTCTTTCCACGAACCACTGAAGGTAATAGCTATCTCGATCTGTCTACTATTTCTGGATGCTGTTCATAGCACGAACTGGCTTCAAGTTCATAGCATTCACCTCGTCACTTATGCTGAAGTGATCAACAGAAAAACCCAGCGATGCATCTCGTACCCGCACAAATTTAGGTGCAAGATATAAAGCGGGCCGCTTAGGAGACCGGGTTGCCATCCGAGTGCACTGACGGGGGAAGTAACGGTTGGATTGGTTGAATATCCTGTTACCAAAGTGCATACAAAGCGTCATCAGAGTGCTTTGGTCATCCAGGTAGTCTGCTGCCTGCAAACATGTACAGCTGCATCATAACAAAACGTGCCAGTTCAAACTGCCAAGATGAAACCATGTGTCCCACCATATACCACGTATCTGTGATACGTTAAAACATCGTTCATGTACTGGTCCGTACTTGCTGCTATGGAGCGAGTGGGAATATGTCGCTCTCAGGTTAGACAGGGAAGGAGTGGCTTAAAGCAATGCTCCGTATGGTTCTCTGAAGCGACAGCAGAAACAAACGAAGTCTTACATGTATATCGGCATCCTTAACCGATGTCCCCTACCTACTGCTGTCCAGGGCAGAGCATGAATGTAACTGGTCATCACATCAAAACGCTGTGTTCCACAGGCGGACTGAGAACGTCATGTAGCTGTCACGCCACGGCTGGTCATTGCTGTATGTTCTGTAGAATCTTGGTTCTTTAGCGACACATCCTGGCTGGAAGGGCCGGTCACGATCATGTGGAATTCGAACACTTACCGACTAGTAAAGACCTTGACACCTGACTATTAAACACATCTTCAACCACCACCTCAGGAACTGTATACATTCACGAATCTCACCTTCAAGAAGTGACCGAGCTGCGGGTGATGCGCCACATCGCGAGAGATATCCAATCCATTCGCGTCTATCGCATCAATCGCGTCGAGCCAATACCGAAGCGCAAACCTGTGCATCTGAATCGTGACTTCGTGTGATTTCCTGCTTGTGTCAAGTGCTTGGCGTAGCACGGAGCTTCTGGCGATGACATGGTGAGGCACCACCTCGTCGTGCGCGTTTGGCGGATCTGGCAGCTGGAATGAGACATAGTCTTGCCTTATGCTAGCAACAATCCGTTCCATATTCCTTAATTGAGCGATGGTTGTATAATTGGACGGATGGGTTTGACGAATCAAGCAGCAGCTACCGGTGCGAACGCAGATAGATATGTGCAGGCTCGCACTGGCTTCCTTGTTGCGGCAGAAACCACTGGAGAGGAGTTGAACTGGTGTTGACAGTAGGATGTGCTCAAGTATTTACGTTGTTCTTCAACTACGAACCGACCTGGTGTCCAAAGCACTCAATCATGCGATTTCTTGGCCCCAATCGGCATTCCTGAAATGCACAACAATACTATCCCTGAGGGCCAAAACTTCCACACCACGCAAAATCGGGGAAGCGTGCCATTCTCATTTTGCACAACTTTCGATGCCAGCACTATAGAACGACACCCCTGTCAGCCATCAGATAAAGTTTGTAGTAGCATGGTGATTCGAAACCATGCCGCCTATCTTTGTTGTTTTCTTTCTCGGTGTCAGCATTACTTCGTCAACAGCTATATCTTCGGAAACAACATGACACATAATGACACAAGATCCACAACGGCACTGTTCAAACTCCGCTATGGAATAAGACTCCTAAAATGCCATGAATCGAGAAATATAGCACAAAACCGAAGTAAGAACACCGATATGTCCCTTACACGCGTTCATCTGCAGATCTCACCACTGTAGTTGTATTAGTAGTTGTATTACCTCCTTTTCTCAGGTACTGTATGGGCAATACTATTTGTATATAGCCCGATACATGTTAAGGTCAAGCGTACCTTGCGAGAATGTCAGCACCCCTACGAAAGTCGCCTATGGCTTTGTGCCACACCAAATGACTCACGCCACGCCCCTCCCCCGTAGACTTGAACCACGCCACCACCGCGGGCCATCACTGCAGCTCCGGCCTGACCCTCTCCGCCTGTTCCATCTCCCGGCATGTATCGGCTCTGGCAGCTGCACCCCCTAACCCACCCCCCCCACCCCCTCCGCGCCGCATTGCCCCAACCGCCCTCGGCCCCACCCTTTCGGCCTCTCCATGGAGAATTGTCCTTCCCGCAGGCACATGCACGCCCTCTGAGCACCTTTCTTGTGCCGTGGCCAGCACCCTTTGCTGCTGGTGGGTATTCCCTGCCGTGTGATTTTGGAAAGTCTACCTGTCGGGCGATGTGCACAGTGCTGATGGCAAGGTGTCGGTGGGGCAGCTCTGCGAGCTGTGTTTGTGCCCCTCGTCTTGTCCTATGTTATTCTAACGCTGCTGATCTGTGCTGCAGCTACTAGGCACAGGGAGGTATCGCTGGATACCCCTCCAACTCGGGGCTCTGGTGCGGTCTGCCTGGTTTGTGCGTTATTCTTCATGCGTTGTGTTCAGTGGTTACATGTTATCTTCATGGAAAAGCTCGCTCCTCGGCACCTTCGAACAGGGCGCTCTCGTAGGGTTCACCTTGAGTGTTGTGTCAGTCTTCATGAATTGTGATTATTGTTTACATGGCATCATCTTGGATATGCTCCCCGAGCTTTGGGCTGTGTTTGCCGACGTGTCGTGCCACTACCAGCGATGAAGGACTTTGAAGGGACAGGAACCTTGAGACCCCTCCCACACACAACTACTATTGGTGCGTGTGAGCTGCGCCCTAGTTGATGTACACACACAGAATACGCAACCACTGACGATGTCATCCCACGAACGGTAATTCGCAGCACTACTCCGGCCGCTGCTTACGAGGTCATGTTAATTTTGAAATACTTGGCATCAAACGATGCACACACATGAACTTACCAGCCGCTCCCGCGCTATTCCTTCACCAGAGGGCCCAATGCCGTTCGCACTGAGCTCCAGGTTTCTAATGAAGGCAGGCTGCCGATCAGCGGCGCCAACACAACCGCCCCAGCATCACCGATGCAGTTGCGGTTGAGTGAAAGACGCCTAAGCCTCGTGAGTCGCCGCATATATTGCGACAAACTGGCGACTCCTTGCACACCTATGGTATTCATATCCAGATCAACCTCTTCAAGGCGAGTTAGGCCAGCGATACCTCGGCATATCTTTTCAAAACCGTCATCCTGTATATGATTATGCATGAAATTGAGCCGCATCAGGGCGGTCAGGTTGGCGAGCACACCCCCCAGAACTTTTGCACCTCTAAGCCCAATTAAGTTTCCTCCAAAGAAAAGTCACTGCAGAGAAACGAGGTTGGCGAGGTCTGGCGCAAGGTCTTCTACGCCTTCAAACCACACAGAGTTGCCCGCAAGATTAAAAAACGTAAGGCAGGTGAGCTGGCCGAGATGATTCCCAAAGCTCAGGGCGCCCTCGCCCATGATCATGTTGGTGTTCAGGTCGAGAACACTCAGGGAAGTTAGCTGGTCAAGGCAGGGTGCAAGAACTTCTGCGCCCTTGGCACCTAAGTCACTGCGGCTGAGCTCCAGCATGCGCAAGGTTGTGCGGTGAGCGATATGAGGCGCAAGCACCGCACAGACACCGGTACCGTTTTCTGTGAAAACGAGTCTCGTAACAAAGCTCAGGTGGACGAAGTGGCGCCCCAGTGCTTCGGCATCCTGCGCTCTGATGCTGGTTTTTCGAAGAATAAGGACTTCTAGAGAAACTAGACACGGGGCTAGAGCTGCAACACCACGTTTGACCACCTTGCACTTGAGTATTCCAAGGTGGCGAAGTCCGGGAAGTGCAGAAAGACTCTGGCAAGTGTGTAGAGGATCATTAGCGCCTGAGATCTTGAATTGTTGCAGCTTAGGAGTCGTCACTTCAGCAAGATGTGGCCACAGTGCTTTTGCCACTGCCTCGTTGAGTGAAGTGTACTCGATCGTGGCTGAGCGGGTGGTCGAGACGTCTGGGTATGCGACCTTGACTGCAGCTGTGTGGAATTCCTCTGGCAATATCTTTGTTTGGTCTAGTCAAGGTTGTGGTGAGTTGGCGAGAATGGAGGTGGCAAGATGAGGAAGCTCCGTGAGGACCTGTAGCAAGCAAATGTCTACAGTTACAGGCATAACTACATAGAAGGCTCATGTTGAATGTGTAAAGTTACAGGCATAACTTCATATAATGGCTCTGGTTCCAGCAGTGCATCGCATGACAACTTAGCTCGACCTCACACAGACGACACAGGACACACTACCGAAGCAACGCCAGGGAATCAAGCTAACCTCTCAACCCACATGGTGCACCAAGGCATGGTACATGAGTATAGGGACTGACTCAAGCCGGCAGTAAGTAAGGGATAGGGTGACTTTAACACGGAGAAGAGGAGAGGAAGGCCTTTGGTTACGATCCAGACACATCATAAATTCAACCACTGACAATCTCTGGTAAAGAAAGACAACTAAAGTGGATGACCTGTATTATTGTGGTGATACGACACAATCACATGTTGCATCGACGTACATGGGTGTAGTCAAACGAGTGCAGCAATTTCAAGTATACCGTCCAGCAAACAGGGGATTCAGAGAGTAAGGGTAGTAGTGGCTACGCCACGGCAGTTGAGCAACAACCTGCTGGTAAGACCTACAGCAAGAAAAGGTGGTCTTGGCTATGACATGGCAATTTAGGAGGGCCCTGCAGAGAGGGGGTACACGAGGATCTATAGCAAGGATTGACTAGGAATGCCATGCATGTGTAGTGTGGCCACTAGTGTTCGGGGGAGTTTACCCCTCAGCCAGACCATAGATCTAGGCCTCCTGGTGATGAGAATACCTATATTTCTGAAGTGATAAGAACACTCGAGTGTTCTCTTTCTGTACTCCCATGCGACCAAGTTGTAAAGCTATAGCGCGATGACCTAAGCAAGTAAGGAACGCCTGATGAACAAGTTCCAATACTGTCGTGATGGTGCTCAGATTGTACACTGTACACGAGATCTATTCGAGTACATGAAGCGTTTTTTGTTAGGCCTCTAGGTCAGTTGCCACCATTTAAAGCCTATGCTAAGTTCTGTGGTTTGCGATGTGGTGAACTATGGAGTTATACCTGTAACTTTACATGCGTGTTTTCTCGCCATGAGCGCAAACTTCTGAGGTTCAGTAAAGTGGCTGATGAGGTTGTTTAAAGCGAACTGATGAGGTGTGTGTAGAGTTACAGGCCTAACTCCATAGAATGGCGAGTGTGGTGAACTGAACTGATGAGGTGCACATGTTTGTATCTCCGGAGTTGCTGGGCTTCGTGACAGACTACAGGATCAAAGGAAGACAGCAGCAAAGAGGGATTGCTACACAATGTGACCGCCACCCTGATCCCAAGGTGCTCTGGCCTGCGGCACGCTTTCAAACTGAGGGGTCCGCCTCATTCAGGCAGTTTGCAGTTCGCTGTCTCTTTGTGGTACATGAGCCATGCTATGGAATTATGCCTGTAACTTAACACTCTCACTGCCTCTTTGTGCCGTGTGTTGAACATCGCCAGTCTACTTTAACCACTGGACACCTGAGCTCAGTTGTCCAGTGGTTAAAGTAGACTGGCTATGTTCAACACCGTGCCTTCGGGGATGCAAAGGCTGAACCCATCTTTAGTTATGGCGTTCTTCCCGATAAGCCTCTTCTTCTTCTCCTTCTTCTTCTTTTCTAAAGTTCATAGTTGTGCCTCGAAAGTTCATAGTTGTGCCTCGAAAGGTCTGCTTATTAATTTGCCGGCAAACTAACTCTCACCAACAGCCCTGTCTTGAGAGCTGGCCGGCCCCGGTCAAGAATGTGGACGTGGGTGTGATGCAGGCTATGATGCAGGCTGGGGTTATGTCAGTCGTAGACCCTCGCTCGCCTGGCTCCAAAGAATTGCCATCAAGGTCGCGCACAACGTGTATGACAGGAATATCCGAGAGAGCGGGGGGGGCGGGGGGGGGCGGGGGGGGGTGGAGGGCAGGGGTACCGTTAACGAATGAGGACAGACTATTTTTGTCAGCCAAACGATGTAAAGTAATCTTTTAGAAAGCTATTGCATGCAAGAACTCGTGATTTTCCGGAGTGGCCACGATATAAGTGAATTCATCGGGCTGAAAGTGGCTGACACGTTGTGAATAACGATACCTCTGGTGGTCGGGGGTGGGGGGGGCGGTGCTGCAAGTCCGTGTTCACAAGAGAGCAACGTTTCTGTGGGTGTGCAGCACCAGGAACATGTAACCGACTGTACCTGGACATGTGGGTTCGTCGTGGGGCTGCCTTGTACGCGAAATTTCCTCTTCTTTTCTTCCTGTCTTCAGTTCACATCTGTACGTCCTATGTGCACTGGTGTCGACATACCATGTCATTCAGTCATATGTCCATTATTATCGAGAGACCATGCCATTGATGGTGCAACCCACACAAAACATCCCTAGCTTCTTGTCTTCTGCTTTTTCACTTCGATCAACCGCTTTCAAGGCGTTGGCATTGCTCCCAGACAAACTATGTTTCTGTACATTTTCTTCCACTAAGATTTAGGACTGTTTCGTCCTCAAAGCACTAACCCGGAACAGCCAATCACAGTCATTGGATTGCGAGGCAGGGTCAGAATTTGTACTGATAAGAGTTGACTTGTGATCTGCCAGTGGTTACCACCTCTGTGTGATCCCAGTTGTTGTGTGGGCGTGGTGTTGCTATTGGCGGAGCTGCTCCTGTGGCCGCACGCCTCTGCGTGCTTACGTAGTGAACGTTGCAAGTGTTATTCCCTGTACCTTGTGGTATTGTCGTACAACTATATGTTGATGCTGCGTTTAGCCCGGCTTTCGGCTCGCCAAGTGCCTTACAGAGGCACCGGCAAATCCTCTTGTCCAGATGGGCACATGGTCGCCAGAACGTTGGTAAGCATCGCTTCTTTACCTTCCGTTTCGCGTGTTCTAGATGCTGAAGCCGTTGTCACACACGCACTGTTGTATTTTCGGCGTGAACCGTGGCCATCGTGGGTTGAAAGCCGTACTAGGCTGAAATCCAGAGGCACACGTGCATGTGTATGAAAGTGTTACACTGAGACATGTTTGAACACGCACATGATGGTCTCATATGTCGTCTTGTGCGTGTGTGTTGGCCTGTCAACGTTTAAATTCGTTGTATGTCAACACACTTCTTCGACCAACTGCTATTTCGACCAGCTGTTCACGGCCACTGGCCGATTGCAGGCACACTTACTGCGACACATGACTACGTTCGGATTCTCTATCCTTACATAGACACTTGTGCAGGGCAGCATCGCAGGAGCAAGACCGACGCAGTTCTGTCACAAACCTCAGGCCACCATCTATGGACAGCAGCCACGATTTCACAGAGACCAGGTTCTATGCTTCTGTAGCAGCTCCGGTGACACTTCCTCGGTTCTTGGCACGTTGGGAGGTCGAGACATCGTCAGTGTAGGCTCCATAAACGAGGCAGACTTCTTCGTGAAGACGATCACAAAAGGTGACCATAACTTGAATCTGTGGATGTACTGCGTGGCTGTGCTGTTCTGCAGGCTAGTACAGTCCAGCTGAGCACTTGGTGGCTGCTGCGTTCATGTGCCGCAGTGAGCTGGACGCTTGCCACAGTCTGCCACAATTAGGGATTGTACTTACTTGCGTATATTATGTGTGAGCATCTGTATCTTACACACAAGCCCATTCCGTGCCATCCTGTTCCAAGGCGGACAACACAGTGGTGTGACACAACCCGGCAAGCAATGGGCAACGTCCTTGCAGATTCACTCTTTACATCAACCTGAAATACTGCAGCAGCAGGCATCAAGACTGTGGTACTGACGGGTGAATTAGGAGATAGTGACCATGAAGTGAAGCATTCTGCACACAATTCTTCAGCTGTTGCATTGTGTAGCTCGATACAAATGTTGAACTAATAGCTAACTCTTACAGGTAGAGTCCTGTGTGGCAGCAAGAACTAGTCCAAGTCATGCACAGCTGAAGGATGCTGATGGAGAACACGAGCTAAACTGTACACCCTTGTCTGGAACCGTGCCAAAATACAAAATGCTCTGAGAGGCATCCACAGTATACTCAAACCAGCTGTTATACTGTGCATGTTTTTTCTGCTCGCCACACCGTACGTAGCGTTGGTGTCAACATCTGGAGCCCGTCACCAGCACAAGGTCCTATACCCATTCGAAGACCAGGCATTTTGAGCTTTCTGTTCACACAGCCTGCCACCCAGCAACGCATAATTCTGAATAGCAACATCGTGAACGTGTACTCAGACCGAACTCATGTTCAAATGCATTTGATGAAGACTCATACTTCGGGCTCAAGGGCTTCTATTGGTTCAGCAGAAAGCATGGTCTGTCAGCGCAGTCTTTGCAACATGTCCTTCAAACAGGTTGACCCACCCCTCGGTGCTTCACCTTTCTACAGACACAGAAAACGCGTTATGATTTCATGTCGGAAGTTTGCGCTGAAAGTGTCTAAATCAATACTGAACAACAAAAAAAACGACGTCCCATAGCTGTTGCATGGCACGCACTGCTGATGGACTGCTAACATGGCAGGAGTTGCCACATGAGATGAGGTCAGTATGACATGGTGAAACTCTTGCAGATGATATTGTTGCGAATTTCAGTAGAAGCCAAGGAGCTGGCGGCCAAAACGTGAACAAGGTCAGCACGAAGGCCGACATCCGTTTCGATGTGAAGCACAGCCCCTGGATGTCTCCAAAGCTCAAGGCAGCAGTCATGGAGAGAGAGGCTGGCCGCATGAACAAACAGGTGCGATTTGTCATGTTACCCAATTTAATCATGTTACCCGATGCACCCATACTGTGTGAAGTTACAGGCATAACTCCATAGCATGGCTCATGTACCAGCAAAAAACCCATAGTTAACTGATGAAAGCTATCAATACATCGTGACTTTCATAACCTGCACAGTACTTAATGGTGTTCAGTAGTATGGGATTAAACTTCATCTCCGCTGTGGCCGATTCGCCGGCTCCCAAGTGATCAATGGCTGTAACACGAGGTCCAGCATTTGAAGCTAGGGCCGACCGGATCCACAGCCTGTCGTTTCTTCAAGCTTCTGAGCCGGGTGAGTGAAGGGTCTCTGGAGATAGTTTCGTTGAGGAATTGCATTAGCTCTGCCACTGCGTCAATGAGGGCTGCACCACGCACTGAGTATGGTGGTGTCCACAAAAAATATACCTTTGAGATAAAAAAAGATCGCGTCTCCAGTATGTGGCATCGACCTAAGTGATATGGACCTAAACCAGCGGGTCTCTAAAATGAAACACAGCGTTAGCCCAATGCTGAACGTGTGGTTTAACTTCAGGTTATGGGCCCATCACGCTGCCACTACGTGATCACGGTATCTGATTATCTACGCAGTCTGAATCAATTAGTGATGATGCCTCAACTCTTCAGTTCAACAGCTTGTCCGCGATGGTGGTTTGAGGTGCTGCACGAAGTGTTTTCGTACCGACTCCTGGCATTTTCCGGTCGCAGGTTGAATGTCTTTCGAAGTCGAAACTGGCGTTTGTGCTGCTTTGACAGCAGTATGCTTGTCGAAACAAAGGTCCAGAAGCTGTCCCCGCCTGGTGTGTGATGCCGGGTTCTGTAGCTGAACGAGAACGTTCGTAGATACACCTGGTGAATCGCATAATGCCACGGTGTTGATGCCAAACATACGCTTGGTGCAGATATTTCATCTGGAAGAAATCTATAGTGAGGGAGCGAGCTTGGAAACGATAATTCCTACTGTGAATTCATAGTGTGATGATACCCAAACATACGCTGGGTGAACATATTCTGTCTGGAAGAAATCTGAAGTGAGGGAGCGAGCTTGGAAACGCTAATTCCTAATGTTAATTCATAATGTGATGATGTAGCATGATATGTTGTGTATGGCACAAGCTTCGCTGTGGTGCAGGGTGAGCTGCTTATCAGTAGCCAGGTCACGCGCTCGCAAGCGAACAACTTAACTGATGCAATAGCGCGCCTGCAACAGCTACTTGAAGAGGCAGCAGAGAGCATTAAGCCGATCGAAAGTGACCCCAAAAAGGTCAAAGCTCTGGCGAAGCGAAAGGCAAAGGTATGGCTGCTTCATTCTCTTCCACAAGGCCCATCTAAGGCAGTCCTCTAAGTTTCGGTTTTGGTCGTGCATGCATGTTGGCCCACTTCACTGTATTTTCCAAATGTGAGCCCATGCTTCAAGCGGATTCACTTAGCGTCCAGTACCAGTACATGATGTCTCTGGAACACCAAATAGTAGGCGAGGAGCATTACCATGGCTTGTACATATTGGTAGGGAGAACAAGTCCACAAAACGTTCAAAGTTCAGTTGTGATCAAGAGCCACAACCGCCATCAATAGCGTGTAAACAGCACTTGGCTTCTGCGTGCAGGCTTCGCAGAAGAGACTAGACAAGAAGAAGATGCACAGCGATAAGAAGAAGACGCGAGGGAAGGTCGGCAAGGGTGACTGGTAATGGTATTCTCCCGGGGGCCTTGACGCCGAGGTTGCTAGTAGCTGAGGGGCAAACTTCACAGGTCTTGGCAGGTGCAGATTGGGGTTAACCTGGATGTTTCCGGTCGTTTTTTGGGAGAGATGTAAACAGTGGTCACGTTCTGCATTGGTGCTATTGCTTTTATGAGCACTGAGCATTGCGTCAGTTATTAAAGCACAAAAGGTGGGGAAATTGTCAGAACCCAGAAACTGAGACGCAGCAGGTGGAAATGTCATCTTTCTATACCTCAGATGGGGCTGGTTGCTTGCTTAGGCGACACTAGTCCAAGCGCCACTGGAGTTTCAATCAGGTCGCCTGCCTACCTGAATCTAACTTCTGCTGGTGTGTTCATATGACATGGTGTGTTCATGCATGCTCGATATTCACACCCTTCCGTTGTCATTACAGCTCATGGAGCGAGTGTGTGTCATACATGGGCAGACTAATCAACCACTTCACTGGAATGCCACACCGTCACCATTCCCAAAATAGTAAACCAGAAACATATCTTTTTGGTGGTGCTGGTTTTCTACTTGCTTTCAGGTTGTTGCTTCTCCGGTTCCTGTCGCAGGTGCTCTGATGTCTTTGCACACTTCATGCATAACTACTGCACCACTGGCGATGTAAGTTTCGTCCAGAACCAGTAACCCAGTAATTGCAGAGAAGTTCAACCCAGAACTATTCCTCAGGCGTAAGCTTCAGTGCTCGAAAGCATCACACAACAACACCACTCTCTGCCCCCTAACCCCGCCCCCCCCCACACACACACTCAACGTATGCGCTAACGATCACCTAAAAGCTCTCTAACCTCTTGTGCACGTTACAATGCTGCCATCTTGTACCAACACGCTATGGACACCGCTATAGCGCCATAGTCATACAAACCGGAAAGGTAGTAAATATGCATGAACCCAAATAGACAAAATCAACGGACATTTGCACGCTATAGCGCCATAGTTCAACAGACGTTTTCAAAACATCACTTTGACCACCATTTTATTCCCAATATCGCTGCTGAGCGTATTTTGTGCCATACTACCACATGGCTGAATCAACGCGTTGTTTAGTTCAATAAAGTGCATATCCATTGCTACAAACAGACTTGAATAACTTGCATACGCATTGTCTGCGGCAGTAGGCACATGCACCATTACAGCAGCCTGCACCGCCGTCGCATGCACTTTCATCACTCGTCTGTCTCATCATTGCAAGATCTCCATTGCATGAGGCTGGCAAGCCACAGCCTCTTGTAACATCAGGCCACAGAGAACCCTTGTTGACCACTGCTGCAGGTGATGATCCAACACCTTGAAAATAGAGAAACAACGTCTCCATTCAAGCAACACACATCATCAATACTCATAGCAGCATCTTCAGGACACGCTCTTTCCATGGGTCGAACGGCTCATTCCATGGCACGGCTCATTCCATGAGTCTTCCGCAAGCTTGTAATAAAGCAACCAGTTCTTTCTCACTTCAGCAGGCACGCCTTTATACATGATTGACTGGCATTACTGCCAGATCGTTAGACAAAAACGCTAGATTTTGTGTTCCCTAGCGAGTCGTTTCCAGGCATGATTCTGAGCACTGATCGATGCAGAACTCTGGCCACTCACCTCAACAGACGCTCGCAGTACTGTCCTTTTTAAGCACGTTTTATGTGTGAAGATTCCGGAAAAAATCTCCTTCTAGTGAGGGGGTGGGAAACCCCCTTAATTCGTTTAAAATGAAGGGGGAGCAGTGTTAACAGAGAATGATAACTGAGAACGGCGCTCTTGACTGCAGGGTGATGCTCTCAATGGCAGTGTCCTTCAAGAAGCAACGCCCCAGCTTGCTAGACCAGGTCGCTGCAGTACAACCAGATGTGTTCTGACATAGAGTCACGCACTCCTGAATGCTGGGCTGCTTGGTGCTGCCTGCGACTTGGGCGTTTGGAATGCTCGACCCGGGGATATCCATACCCGTGTACAGCTTACCACACTGAAGGGTTACTGGTGGGTCCGCAGGTGTGGGGGCGGGTACTGGGCTGGGTACGGGGGCGGGCGTGGGGGTGAGTACTGGTGTGGGGGCAGGTACGGGGGTGGGCGTGGGGGCGGGCGTGGGGGCAGGTACGGGGGTGGGCGTGGGGGCGGGCGTGGGGGCAGATACGGGGGTGGGCGTGGGGGCGGGCGTGGGGGCAGGTGCCGGTGGATCGTCAGGGCAGGGGATGAAGATTGCGAATGTAGGCGTTGCCTCTAGAACGAATTCATCTAATGGATGGTTCATGAGAAAGCAGCGCCCATTCACGCTCCATCGAGTTGCAGCTGTGCAGCCTTGAGTGTTCTCGCAGAGAGTGATGCAGCCCTCGAGGTCTGGTTGTATCGTGTCGCCTTCGATGTCGGCGTTTGGAATGCTTTTAGCTTTAATTTTGAAGCCCGGGATAACCTGACCACACGGGGGGGCATCTGCAACGCGAACATCAGTTTTTGCTACAAAGACTTGGGCGAGGATTCAGAGCAGTGAGGTATGAGATGCATGCAAGCTCATTGATGGCTATGCGGCAGAAAAATCACGGGCATGGTGCATGTTGTGAAGCTGCAACATTGGACGGTACGTAGCCAGAACACTGCACCATGAAAATTTTCGCTTTAAAGAACAGAGGTCACATGAAACTAGTACTCCATGTGGGATTCGATCAGAGACGAGGTCACACGAACAGTAAGCTTACTGAAGGCTCCATCGTTCGATCGTCAACTCAACTCTGCACTCTATCTAGACGCCGATCGGGGTCTAGGTAGCTAGATCGGGTTCTAGGTACCTAGGCACGGGGTCTAGGTAGAGGCCCGACTCGCGAGTCGGGCATTTTGATACCTATAGGACGGCGACGTTGCGCATATTTGGACGTATGCAGTGACGGGCATGCCGTTTGCAGCGCAGTCTAAAAGATGTGTCAACTCGGTACATATTCAACCACGTGCCGGGACTGTAGACCAAAATTGTGTTGGTCAGCAGCAAGAATATAGGATACAGGAACATTCCCATACTTCAAGCAGGAGATCTAGAAGCGCATCAGGCAGCGCTACCAACACACGGGCTTTCTGGACCATTCAAACGTTAACCCGCAGAAACGTTAACACCACGCGACGCCTTGTCGCAGAAACGGAAGCTGGGCACACCCAGTGCGACACAGCCGGGATGGTCAGGTGGATCGACAGAGTTTACCTTACCGACCCAGTTCTTGCATAATTGCATTCACAAACCCATCAAAGGAGGCTGTGCATCGTACGAAAGCGTGACGACACGTTTGCAGTGCATAGTGACGTTGCTTTAATGATCAGATTTGAGCAGGCGGTCTGTGCGTACAATACAACAAACACAGCAAACCCAAGCAGTGTGATGATGAAGAGAGCATGCTCTGTAAGTAGTCGAACATTAGTCCGCGTCCGTGCATGTGGGTGACGGTGAAGGCAGGGGCAGGCGATTCGTCAGAATTCCAGATGCATCACCTTGGTGTAGCCTGCGCGAAGGCCCGCGTACTGCTGCTGCGATTCCAATAGCAAGCAACGACAGTAAGGCTTGCATGAAATGGTGCAGGCTGCGCTGGTACGTCATTGCAGTGATCTAGGCTGCGCAACTGCACCCGAATGATGTCGAGGCTGGGCAGATCACCGTATGCTTACACTACTGGATCTGTGCACAATGACATCCAACTTGTTATACTTCCAGTAGCAATCTCAGCTCGAGCTGCTAATCGCGTCCATGGCCTTACACGTACTGTAATTACAGTGATCATGGCCAGTAATGGTGCCGTGCACGCGTCGCTGTCGTTGGCGTCCGTCAAAGCGTAAGGCTAGCCTGTTGGTCAATATCCTGCACACATCCATACCGGCTGCATCAACAGTATCCATGTATGGTTGCTGGTAAACATGTATAACATGCCTCAACGTTAAGTACATCTGCGGGCAATGGAGTGCATGTGCTATCGACGTTACGTATACGCCATTGCGCTGTACATGTATTAAAAAATCCGTCTTTGGCCCCGGGTGTGGTGACATCGACAAGTGTGGAGGTGAAGCTAGACAATTGAGCCAACGGAGCGGGGTAGGTCACTAGCAAAGGCCATGGAGCACAAGGCAACACGAGGCTTCAACTACCTACCCCGGATGTTGATGTTGAACCCTTGTGTACACGTCCACTGCGGAAGGCTTGAGAACTTCACTCCCTAGGCACCGAATGCAAGGTTGCAGTCGTGAAGTATGCACCAATACTCAATTCCAAACAAGCTTGTGTAACTTTACACACATTCCGAACAAGCTTATGATCAAACAGCGCTTATAATTACATCAACACACAAAACTATTCACTGGCCCCATGGGGCCTAGTCACTCCGCGTGCTTGTATACCGAACGCTAAAATCACACCAATGTATCATTTCAGTCGGGAGAATACCAGGTTTCAAGCGGTATCTCTCAGTAGCGTGCACGTGATGGTTCGGGTGGCGAGACGCGTCAACGCGAAAGTGAACCTCGCTTCGATTCTCTGTAGACTTCACAAACCCTCTTCACAGACGTGCAATCTTGCAGTCAGGGGATATACAGCTCTCTAGAGCTGCAGTATTCCTGCCGCTGACCCTCGCAATTTCAAGTTCTACAGTTCTGCAGTCCTGTTACATCAACAGGACTGTGCATTCGGATACCATCAGCATGAGCTCATGGGTCTCTGGTGGTTTCCCCTTCAACGAACTGCATGAAATTGTTTGGAATTGGGTTATGAATTCGGCGGTTTCTGCGGAGTAGTCAGCATGCCCAAAACGGTAGAGACGTTCTGAGCATGGAATCCCTTCCAGATCCCTTGTTACCCATTCTGTGTTCGCCAGCCGCTGTTAGCTGTCACATTGCGCAAGGCTGATTAACAGCATGTTATGCATGTGTAGCATGCATGTAGGCGCATGCATGACAGCAATGGCGACGCCGCCCCCAAGGGTCAATAGGACCCGCCCTCAGCTAGGCTGAGTGCATCCATGCTCTAGTCTCTAGTACATAAGGTGGAGGACGAAGACAGAAATCCGCCACTGCTAGCTCAAAAATGAGTATGACGCAGTCCCCGAATAACTCATTCATGCGAAGGGAGCCTTGTTCCAAACCTCACGGCGTATACGTAGCACAAAGTTGAAATGATGTGTAGTCTGACTGTGTGTATCTAGATGATGCACGAATGCTTATTGTCGCATGTCAGTTGAAGATCACAGCATAGGTGCTCATCTAACGAGCATCCTTTACAACTTTGAGCAATTTGACATCTTCTGCCGTCCCTCCCAGCAATTCCCCTTCCTTGTTCAGGACTAAACATTGCAGGTGCAGTGTTGAACACAGGTAGTCGTATTCAAGCACTGGACATCGGAGTCGTATTCGAGCACTGGACATCGGAGTCGTATTCAAGCACTGGACATCGGAGCACCAGAATTCCCCCCGTACGCAAAACGTGCGGAAAACTCGCGTGGTTTGTCAAAACCAGTCACCGGATTCGAACGAAACACCCCTGGGACGCATGTGATGCTGACCATAGCATGTAACGCCGAAACTCTTCTTTGGTCTCGTGAGGTTCCCGATTAGCCCCCGTCTTTTTTCCACACGCAGCTGGGGGGACGGGGTATTGACCTGCATGCCACAAAATGTGACGCCAACAGAACTTCATGTCGTCGCACTTGTACGATTTCCTTTGATGGAATGTCCCACGTGCCCCCACCGTATGACTCACTTTGCACTTTATGGTTATGTAGTGGGATGCAGTTGCCGCAGAGACAGTGTGTATCATTACCCACACGCGCAACAAGCCGGCAGCGCAGCGGGGAACCCCATCACACAGACAGCTCAACGCAACGCGGCGTGTCATGCACTCCAACTGGGCTGCACCAGCCCTGGTAACACCAGTGTTACCCCTGGTACCACCCCTTGTACCACCAGTGTTCTGAAAGCAAGGTCGCTGACCATTGAGAAATGTAGCGCTACATATTTTAGTGGTCAGCGACCTTGCTTTCATAACAAACAGGGGAGTCCATACAAAGAGGACACCTACGCGCCCACAGAGTAGTTATACGAGATGGTCAGTGTGTGTGGGGGAGGGGAGGAGATGAAGTAGCCGTGGATCCACAACATGTGTATGGTGGCGTACGTGGAAAAATATGGATGGAGTCAAGAGGCACGGGGCGTCGGAGGGAGCACGTGTGCCCAGGGGGGGGGGGTTGCTGGCAGAGGGCTGTGGGGCAGACGCTGGAAAACTCAACATGCATCGCTGAGGCACAAACGAGGAGGGAGCAAGACGATGAGAGGGGGGGCGCAGGTTCTGGGAGCCGGCAGGTTGTGGGTGATTGCGAGTCGCAGGCGGGAACAAATTGTGCGCGCCAGCGGGTTGACGGCGCCGGCAGGTTCTAGCCGCCGGGGGTCGTGGGCGGCGGAGGGTTGAGGGTGTTTTCTGGTTGTGGGCGCCAACAGGTTGTGAGCGCAAGCTGGGTGTGGGCGCTGGCGGGTTGTGGGCGCTGGCGGGTTGTGGGCGCTGGCGGGTTGTGGGCGCTGGCGGGTTGTGGGCGCTGGCGAGTTGTGGGCGCTGGCGGGTTGTGGGCGCTGGCGGGTTGTGGGCGCCAGCAGGTTGTGGCCGCCGTGGGTCGTGGGCGTCCGCGGGTTGTAAGTGGTTGCGGGTTGTGGGCACCGGCAGGTTCTGGCAGCCAGCAGGTTGTGGGCGCCGGCCTCTGCCGCTCTTCATTCCACCCATGACAAAGTGAGCAGCTACCTACCAAAGATATCGTTATTGACAACTTGTCAGCCGGTTTGAGCCGAATTAATTAACTTCTATCGTGGCCACTCCGGAAAATTAAGATTCTTTGCATGCAATACACCCCAAAATGAAAACTTGAAAGCAGTTGGCTGACATAATTACTCTTTCCTCACTGCTTAACTATACCCCTGCTACCTACCACCTAAGATACATTACGAATGCCACCAGATACAATTCTGGAAAGAGTGAAAAGGGCCCTAGGGGCCAAAAACCTGTACACTAGCGCCACAGGCTTCTGGTGTTCCCCCTCAACGGGCCCCGTCCCCAGTCTAGGGCTGCAAATGACAGTTACAGCCGATTTGTGCTGTAAATTAACAACATTTAAAGGGTGTGTACTTAACGTGTTAAAATGAGTTCTGTACTTGTAACTGTTTCGAGTTAATCGTAACCGTTACATGTAGCAATGTAATTGCACTGTCTCCGTATAATTACAATTGTAACGCGTGTGCGAATTGGCAGCAGTCAGGACGCTGGAGCATGGCTGCCAGCATGGCTGTTCATGTTCAATGTGCGCACACACAACTCCCCGAAATATGCAATCTACTACTATATATGATTATTCCTGCTCTTCTTGCGTGTCTGCAGATCCCCACCACCACAAGCAGGTTAATTAAAAACAAATGGAAAAGACACCATGTTGATGCTTTTAGGCTTGAGCATTTTTGAATCGGAGTGGAAGGTAGGTGGCTTGCGCTACGTGATCGTGTGTGACCACGACGGATCGTACGAGCGATATACCTCACGGCAGAGCCTATATTATAGAACACTAGCTAAGTGTCATATTTCGATTCTTTAGGAACCGGCCTGATGCCTCGGAAGCGTCTCTTTCGGGTACGCTGAAGACCAGGTTTACAATTTTGTCCAACAATAACGTCCCAGCACAGTGCACCGCTGTACCACAGCTCCTGAGAATCTCCTTGAAGTGTTCTGAAGAGGTGAACATTGTCATTCGATTGAAGTGTACTGTTTCGTATTTGTGTTGCTGAGTACACAGCTCATACAGTGCTCTCCGAACAGCTCGAACGCCAAGATCGAGCCTATAGAAACCGTACTTCGCACATAAGTTTGGCATTTTGTCTGTGGATTGTATTGACCTGTTTGTGCATTTTTCACCGTGACGTACTGGCTTCACTGGGTACCATTGGCCATGTGGAAAAGAGACGCATGTATATAATAACAACCACACCCACAAATACCCAACTTGAAGATACCAGGATGCGATACCGTTGTCACGCTGTTGATGCTCGATCTATACGAGTTGTGGTTTCGGTTGCATCTAAACGATACGGGGTGTATATTCATTCTATACGAGTCACCCGTGGAAACCCTATGTACTCTTGCTATGCAGAGAACCTTTACTTCACAAACTGGACACACACACACACACACACACACACACACACACACACACACACACACACACACACACACACACACACACACAC
>JAUMHD010031243.1:0-23151 GCA_032359135.1 Ulvella scutata | reverse complement strand
CACTGCGTGTGTGTGCAATGGTGAGTTGGGGTTGTCATGCTTCGAAGCAGGGGTGTTGTGACCTTGTAATTCGCGCGGTCGCTCAGCCGTTGTTCCATCTGCCGCCGTTCCATCTGCTTCCTTGTGTGTGTGCTAGCACTGCTGGAGTGTTCTGCTTTGGTGTTGCATAGGGGTGCATTGCGGCCGCACAGGGTCACGATGCACCACCGGCACATCCCCCGCTGCTGCCATAGCACCTGGATCTTGGCTATGAACTCACCTTGTCGCTCGTTCTCAGCACATAACATCACTGCATGTACGTTGGCTGTGCAGCGGGCACTATGTATCCTGGAGGTCCAAACTATCTGGGCCGCAGTCTTTCCGTGTCAGTGAGCCGGTACTCGGGAGCCAACAAAGCTAGTAGCACCGTATATTTTTTTTACCTTCCCTGCTTTTTTTTGCTGCTGATTTGGTCTCAATTTACATGTTGGTCAGAATACTAGCGTGGAAAAGTGTTAATGGGCTCCATATCCACCACACGCAGTCCCCGTGCAGTCTCATGACTCGTAATGTGAGCTGGTAGGGTGTTCATCTCCATGCTGAGAGGAAAACAGAAGCACACAACTTGACCAGCAGCCTTTGCGGCCTTGTGCACTATGCAATGGGACTGTAATATTGTGCTCGACCATATATATTCTGAGGAGTCGGTCATCCGGCTTCGGCAGCTAAGGAGGGTCACCTGCAGGACTTCTGGTGGATTCCCCCTTAACACTCACAAAGTGATGTGCATTCGTCTAGCTTATTGCCAGTAATGATCATCTTTTTTTTATCCAGCAAAGGTCTGGTCATGGGTGTGCATATGGGTGATGGTGTGCATAGCTGGTGCTTTTAAAGTATACTTCATCCAAAGGTGGCTTCTACCAGGGCACGTGTACTCCCATAAGCATATGTTGCACCAGTTTCGACAAAGTCTACGCATCATCCAGGTGCTTCTCTGTGCCCACAGCACACACCCAGTCATCTGTGCATGCTAGTCATGATGTGTCCCTTCGCTGCATCGAAGTATCGACTCCAGGCACCCTCGTGCCTTAACAACCTGAATGCTTGCATCTTTCGCAAGACTCTTCATAGGGACGTCGTGCATTGACAGGTCTCCTGTCATCAAACTTCATGAAATCGCGAGAAACCTGGAAAGATGGAGCAGACCAAATAAGCTGCACCAATGAAACCTCCCCTGATATCTTAACAAGATAAATTCTACCATAGGGCGATGCTGGCAATATGGGGGGGCAGAAATCCGGCGCCCTCAACATGCAACTTGTTGTTCCCAAAGTCTATGTGCTGCAGGTGTTTGAGGCGTGAAAGACTGGCACCCAGCACTGAAGCACCCTCCGAACCCAACAGGTTGTGGCATAGGTTCAGGCGCTGCAGGGCAGTGAGGCAGGCGAGAGAGGGCCCTAGAGCTCTGGCACCCTCCACAGCGATGTCATTCCTGCAGATATTGAGCTGTGTCAGGGCTGTGAGGCTGGCAAGATGAGGTGCCAGTTTACTAGCGCCCTCTGCGCTGAATCCATTGAATCCCAGGTCAAGGTGCTGCAGCATCGTGAGGCTGGCGACATGCGGCCCCAGAGCTTTTGCGCCCTCCCGACCAAAGCCATCACATTCGCCTGCACTGACGTCCAGGTGCGTCAGGGATGCAAGGTTGGCAAGATGGGGCCCCAGCGCTATGATGGACTCAGCGGTGAGCACTGTGTCCGCAAGATTGAGATGCTGTAGGGATGTGAGGGAGTCAAGATTCTGACACAAAGCTCTGGCTCCTAGTGTGTCAAGCCAATTACATGAGAGGTCCAGGTGCTGCAAGCCTGGAAGGACAGCAAGCTGGGGCCCCAGATCTGCAATGCCTTCACCCAACATGTCATTCCAACTGAGGTCCAGGTGACTGAGACATGTGAGGCTTGCAAGATGGGGCGCCAGAGCTCTACTTCCATACATGCCGAATCGATAGTTGCTGATGACGAGGTGCTGTAGAGATGTGAAGGTCGCAAGCATGGGACCTAGAGATTCGATACCGTCACCTATTTCCCCTCTGACATTGAGGTGTGTCAGCGATCTCGAGCAGGGACGATGGGGCGCCAGCACACTGGCATCCTTTTTCACAATCATAGAGCTATTGACAGTGAGCTCCTTCAGGGCGGTAAGCTTGGCAAGCGCGAGCCCCACAGCTCTCGCAGTATCAGAGCTGCTGTTATCAATAATGTAATCGAGAGAATTCAGGCATGTGATGCTAGCAAGCTGAGCCAGTACGGCCACAGCACCTTCTGACCCAAAGTAATTGCCAGACATTCGTATGTGTGTCAGAGACGTCACACTTGCAATCTGGCTTGCCAGAGCCAAGGCACCCTCTTCACACAGAGTATTTTCAGCGAGGTCTAGGTGCTGCAGGGAGGAGAGCGTTGCGAGATGAGGCGCCAAAGCTTCAGCACCGTCTGGCCCGATGCGATTGCAAGACAAGTCAAGGTGTGTCAGGGTTGAGAGGCCAGCGATGTGCAGCCCTAGGGCACCGGCACCCAGTGAAGCAATGCGATTTCTGCTCAGATTCAGATATTGTAGCGATGCGAGGGCAGCGATGTGGGGCGCCAGACCACTGAGAATCTCTGACGTGATCTCGTTTGTACTGAGATTGAGGTGCTGCAGGGCTGTGAGGGTGGCCAGCTCGGGCCCCAAGGCTGCTGCACTCCAAGGAGACTGGCGCATGTTGCGCAGCTCTAGACGCTTCAGTGACTTCAACTCACTCAGCTTGCAGGGCTGAGGTTCAGGGGGCTCAATTAGCTTGAAGGGGTTCGGTTCAGGCTCTGTACCAGCTATGCACCTGCAGTCCATCAACAAGCGAGTGACGCCTGCTATGTGGGGCCACAGTGCCTCGGCAAGCTTGCTGCTCATGGAGATGTTGTTGCTGATGGTGACCGACTGATCTGCATGGACATCCGGGTATGCAGCCTGCACAGCTGCCGCGTGGAACTGCTGGGGGAGGAGCTCGAGCTGCTGCTGGAGACATGTGGAAGACTCCTTCAGAATGTTGACACACAGGTGGGGCACCTTCCTGAGCACCTACACTGCAACTGATTGCCATCACATAGTGCATAATACAACTTCCTGGCTTTCCATTGTTCGTACATACATGGTGCAGACATGTTTGTGTGGGTACTATGGACACGATCCTCTTGGTTGGTCAGGAAGAATACGGAACGCTAGCACAACTCCTGCACAAAAGTGTGGGAGGACATATGGCAAAGCATCAGCTTGCGAACATTCAGAAGAGGGAGCCCAATCAGGAGCTTACACTGACTGCAAGTCAAGAATAATCACACGGAACTCCGCCTGATGAGTCCTGCCTGGCATGTACCACCCGTAGCTTGCCTCCAGCGAGACAAGCTGCTGGTACTGTTGCAGCTCTGGTTGGTTCACCTCAGGCCAGGTCCAGGACAGATGGGACTGACATTCGTGACATTCATGATCGAGTGACAAACCTGCTCATGCTCAGCTGCCAATATTGCTGAACTTTCTGTCCTGAAATGTATTTGATGTTGTTGTTCGTCATCAGGACGTAGTCGCTTTGCAGGAGTGCCCAGAGGCTTTGGTTTGAACAGCCAATGCCCAACATGTTGGAATAGCTGCTGCAGCATCACCTGATCATCCAAGAAATCTGCAGCCTGCATACAGTACTCGACTCCTTTTTGTGACACTATGAACCTGGGACACGCACTGTCAAAGTGCATCTGGTAATTTGCACGTTGTTAGTGTGTGATGGGGCGATCCGATGAGATTCCCACTCCCAGACGAAGTGCAGAATCTGAACTGCAGTACCTAACTAAGTATTGCTTCAAGCATCTATGAAACATGAGTTTGTTGTGCCTGCTGCATCATGATCAGGTGACAGAGATATATTGTGCAGGCTGCCCTCAAGCGTTCGATTCTCAGTGTGCTTTAGATGTAGCCTCGGCAATCTAAATACAAACACGATGCCAACCACCCGCTAGTGCACACCTTGATGAACTGTGCAAGCTGCGGATGGTACGCGACAGGCAGCGAGCTGACTGGAGCAACCACTTTCGAATCCAGAAGTTTCAGCGCACTTATCCAGCTGTGAAGTACGCCCTTTGGTAAATGGATCGATGTATCACACTCGGTATCGATTGCTTCCAGAACCTGGCGCAAGACGGAGCTCCTGGATATGGATTCTTGTGGCACCAACCTCTGCAGCTCGAGCGTGAACACCAGCCCTTCATGTCCTTCGGTTGTAACACAGGTTTCTATGTCTGAAACGTGTGACATGACGATGGGAGTGAAGTGTGCCGTGCGAGGACAGCGATATCTCGAGCTGTGTGCTAGCTAGAGAGCACCTGAGCACAGCATGCAATAATGTGACAATATCGACAGCTCACTCCCTAAGGCACAGATACTGCACATGCTATTGTGAATGCAGATGCAATGTTCTGTGTTTAAAGCATGTTTAGAGAGTAACATGCTCGAGCATGCTCTTCCATCTGGAACAGTGAGATGCATTCCATGGATTTCCATCTCCACCATTTTGGGCAATGCATTACCCAATTCTAAACTTGGCTTTCGCTTGCTACTCATATACACATCAGTCTCTATCCTGCCGTTGATCGATCATGCAGGTGAAGGGCACAGGTACATGGGGGTATACAGGACATGCACATCGCATGCCCCTCTCCCGGTCTTCCTGTTCCAGATCAGCCAGGAAGGATCAGAATGTTGCAGCTTCAACTGATATCTATGTTCCACACTGTCTACTTAATTCAGGCCGTGACACATGCTGTCAAGCCCCTGAGCCTTCCCTCGCCTTGAACACCACTTTTTCTTCTCCAGCCCCCCCCAATCCACCGGCGTCTCAGGCACGAGGACCTTCCTCCGGTGCAATCCCCACCCCCCCCGCCCCCCCCATACCGGGATTGTGTTGGTGAGCCCCCACCCCCCTCCTGCCGCCTTCTGCTGTCAGCCGTGCAAACTCGGCCCTAGAGTTTCTTCCTGTCGCAGTTCTCCTGCACAGTCTCTCCCGGCACATCCAGGAAGGGCAGGCACCCCTCCGCGGTTTGGCACCATCCTAGGTGGCGCATTGCCAGCTGGGTAGCCCACAGTGGTGGGCTGTCATTTCTGTGTTATCGTGGCTTCTTGTCGTGGCAGCGATGTGTGCTGCTTGTGTGCCGGTGCTGTTCATGGATGCTTCGTTTTCTGGATGCTGTCTCATGTCTGTGTTGGCGTTGCTGGTGCAATGTCTATGTTCTCGGCTTAAGCAGAGACGTCCCATATGCTGCTGGGCCTTTGCAAAGTTCCTTGTTATACTGTGGTTGTCATGCTTCGTGAAAGTCACGTCACGCTGTGCATTCTTGATGTCAGACCATATACTCAAGTGTCATGGCTTGGTGCAGCATGTGGGTAGAGAGGCTAGCTTGATTTCCTGACGGTGCTTCGGTAGTGGCATGTCCTGTTTCGTTTGTGCGAGGTCAAGCTAAGTTGTCATGCGATGACTTTCTGGTACATGAGCCATTCTATGGAGTTATGCCTGGAACTTTACACTTCATTCTTGATGCGGAGAAACAAATCGTGACGACTGTTTTCAACCATCTTATCTCGGCTATAATTCTCAGCTACATATTGAACAATCAGTCACACATGCGTGGCCAACTTCAAGAATCACATGCTATGAGTCACATCTCTACGCTCAAGCATCGATGTCAGCTTTTCCTGACCACTGGTGTTGGTGGTCATGTATACACACTCAAAACTGCAGCGCCGCACCAATTTTGCCCTCATCCCGCTCCCGAGCGCCACCCACATCTCCTTCAAGATCTCGCCCAGTGATTCCCCCTCCCCCCGGATCTCCCTGAGCCATTGCCCCGCGCACTCCTCCGCTGCTGCCCTCCCCCACCCCTCCACTCCTGGACCCTCACCCTCCCACGGACTCCTCCGGCCCTCCCGCGGTCGCTCAGGTGTTCTCCTGCTGTGGGGTCTTCCAGTTGCGCCTGGCAAGGGCCGCCACAGGCGGCGCTAGCCAGCGGTGTCGAGCCGTTTGTTCTAGTGCTTGGACTTGTCTGTCATGTTGTACATGTGCTCTATTACAATCTGTAGAACCATTCTTTGCAACTGGAATGATGACAGTGTGTACTCAACATACCAGAACTTGGCTGTGCTCAGTGCAAGTCAAAGGATGCGTCACATATCTTGCCACTGTTCCCATTTACCTGACCACAAAAACACAGCTGTTTTAGGCACTGGGCACTGCGGCCCCCTTCCCCACCCTTCACCCCGCAGCAAGCACACCAGAACCACCTGTTTCCTACCCACTTCATCAATTCCTGATACGTAACATGCAGGTGCCCACTTCACATGCTGAGTACACACACGCGTAGAACTCATCCCACATTCTCACCCCTCCCCCCCCACTACCTTGCTGCCAGATCAACAACAATCCCTCCGGCTTTCGCTGCCACAAGAGTTGGACGCTCCACTGTGTGTGCGGCGCCTGCTCTTTCTGTGCCACTCACCCATTCCCTGACTGTTCGCTGGCAGGCTATCTCCCGCACATGTTGCCCCCCATTTGAGATGCACCTCCCTCAGGCTGTGGTCTATAAGGCATTTGTGATCACTTGGACAGAGGATGGCAAGCGAAGTTCCCCAAGCACAGCTCCTTAGTGCATGGCATCGTTCTGTCGAACACTCATCTGCGCGCAGCTGCGAGCTCCTTCGCCGACCTTTGACTGCCTTGGCTGAGGCAGTCGTAGAGGGGCCGAGAAACAGGCATGTGTAGGAGGCCTTGTGCAGATGCACATCATTGCGAAACTCAGTATGTCTGAGACTTCCTGCATTCAAAGCAGTGCTTTGAAACTGCGATTCCAGCAGCCTGATCAGGCGCCTACGGCTAAACACTTTGGCGGCTCAGGCTATCTCCTGGTGCTTCCACACCCCAGTGATCAGCCCCGATTCCGGTATGCGGCACCAGGATTGATTGCTATGCGTCACTGTTTCCCCAATGCAAGATCAACATAGTTACGTGTGAAAACACGCCAGTGTGGAAGATTGTCGGTTGAACATGGACATGGAGCACCGCAGAAGGCCAGAACAGGATGCAGGGGACTCAGGCACGGCAAGCAACGTGATGGCTAGCCCACTGTGAAGTTCAAATCTTATCCAATGTCAATTTAATACACAATCCAGACCAGAGTCGTGCACACCTGCAGTGCCCAAGCAGAACTTGTGTGACAGTGTGCTCATGGTCATGCCTGCCCTACAGGCACGCTTGCTATGGCCGCTGCTGCAGAGGAGGAGGCAGCGGAGGCCTCACAAATGAAAAGTAATCCCATCTCTGGAACATGCTCCCCTTCTTGCAGGACGATAGCAAACGTGCATCGACATCATACCTTACGTACCTTTCAGCAGTCGTGTATTGAAACGTCTCAAGATCAATCTGCCCTCATGGAAAATGACACAAGAAGCATGGCTCAGGAGAGCTGCACATATCACACTCTTCTGCGAAACTCCCTTGATATGTCGCTGTGATAGAAGCGCTATAGGAATGAGACACTGGTGAGGTACGGGTGCACTGCGTCCTCGGAACGCAGACCATTGTCAGAGAGGTCCAGCTGCCACAGGTATCTGAGTCTGGCGAGATGAGGTCCCAGGCCTCTGACATCCTCTGCAACCAACTCATTCTCACTGAGGTCTAGCTCCTGCAGACGGCTCAGGCGCCCGAGATGAGGCGCCAATGCAGCAGCACCCTCCGCACGAAGCTTATTGCCGCGAAGCCCCAGGTGCTTCAGGGATGTGAGGTGGGCGAGAGCAGGCCCTAGGGCAGCGGCACCCTCTGCATATATGTGACTGTACCAGAGATTCAGAAACATCAAGCAAGTGAGTCTGGAAAGATGAGGTGCCAGTGCACTAGCGCCCTCTGCGTTGAACCAATTGGACCCCAGATTCAGGTGCTGCAGCAGTGTGAGGCTGGAAAGGTGGGGAGCCAGAGACCTGATCCCGTCATCGAACAAGTTATTGCCATCTAGACTAAGGTGCATCAGGGATGTGAGGGTAGCAAGATGGGGCCCCAGAGCTCGGGCACCCTCTGCATCAATCTGTGTGTCATCGAGATTCAGGTGCTGCAGGGATGTGAGGGTGGAAATTTGGGGCCCCAAAGCTTCGGCACCAGCTGTGTCCAGAACGTTACCAGAGAGGTCCAGGTGCTGCAGGGCTGGGAGGACAGTAAGATGGGGTCCCAGAGCTATGATGGCATCAGCATTGATGAGAGTGTCGCAGAGGCACACATACGTCAGGCATGTGAGGCTGGCCAGACGGGGCCCAAGGGCTGTGGCCCCCTGCTTTCCTAACACATTATTACCGAGGTCAAGGAGCTGAAGGGACACGAGGCTGGCAAGTGGTGCACCCAGGGCTTGAATGCCTGCGTCCACGACCTCATCATCAACATCAATATTACTCACATTCAGGTACTTCAGTGACGTGAGTTTGGCAAGACAGGACCCCAGCCGTGTCCCCTCGCCACCACCATCTGTAGTAATGTAATTGCCACTCAAATCTAGACTATGCAGGGATAATATGCTGGCAAGATAAGGGGCCATGGCCTCAACAACATCGAGATCAAGGTCGGAAAAAGCGAAGCCCAGGTGCGTCAGAGAGATGATGCTGGCAAGATGGGGTGCCAGAGCTTTGGCACCCGCCGCACGCACTTCACTTGCACTGAGTTCAAGATGCTGTAGAGAGGAGAGGCTTGCAAGATGAGGCCCTAAGGCTTCAGCACTCTCTGGACCAATGTGGTTGTAAGACAAGTCTAGGTGCTGCAGGGAGGAGAGGCTTGCAAGATGAGGCCCCAAAGCTTCAGCACCCTCTGGACCGATGGCACTGTGCCTCAAGTCTAGGTGCGTAAGAGATGTCAGGCACGCAAGACATGTCCCCAAGGACTCGACATCCTCTGGAAAACGGAAATTTCCAGTGATATCAAGGTGCTGCAGAGAAGCGAGGCTTGAAAGATGGGGACCCAAACCGCTGGCAAGCTCTTCAGGGATGTCATTCCAAGACAACGAGAGGTGCTTCATGGACGCCAGCCCAGCGATACGGTGCATCAGACATGGGGCGCCCACTGATGGTATCCAACTTGTACTGAGACCCAGGTGCTGCAGGGCTGTGAGGGTGGAAAGCTCGGGCCACAAGGCTGCTGCGCTCGCAGTGGAACAGTCGATCTTGCACAGCTCCAGATGCTTCAATGACTTGAACTGAGATAGCCTGCACGGCTGAGGTCCCAAGGGTTCTGCACAAGGTAGGCACATGCAGTTGAGCTCCAAGCGAGTGACGCCTGCGATGTGGGGCCACAGTGCCTCTGCAAGCTGGTTGCTCATGGGGCTGATGTTGGTTATTGTGACTGACCGATCTGCATGAACATCCGGGTAAGCAGTCTGCACAGCAGCGGTGTGGAACTGCTGGGGGAGGAGCTCGAGCTGCTGCAGGAGGCATGTGGACGACTCCTTCAGAATGTTGGTGCACAGGTGTCCCACCTCCCTGAGCACCTGCACCACACCCAAGTTTGACCAGCGCTGTTTCCACCAAGCTCCTATGTGTTAAAATGGAGACTATGCACTTGCCAGAGGGATTCTAGGTGAAGGTTCTATATCTGCTATTCAGTATTGGCAGAGAAGAGGTGAAAAAGGTGGAAGAGATCCACATCAGTCAGAAAAGAGACCCCGATAATGAGCCTCTACTAAGAACCATTCTTATCTACGCTAGCCATCGCTGCAGGCTAGCTGGTTGCACTCCTTTGGCTTAGGCTGGGTCATGCGAAAAAGGAGTGATGTTGTGGAGGCAGAGGCACGAACCTGCTCGTGCTCAGCTGCAAGTGCTGCTCGACTTTCCTCTCTGAGGGAAGCATCAGGATGTGATGCGCTATCAGGATGTGGTCTCTTCAAGGGAATCTCCAAAGGCTTCGGCTTGAATAGCCAATGGCCAGCAAGTCGACACAACTCTTGCAGTGTCACCTGGTCATCCAGGAAGTCAGCAGCCTGCAAACACTTGCTACTTTGGAATTTTCACACACAGAAGCTGAGAATGGCACTCAAATTGCCAAAAGCATCTCGTGAGGGACGCCGCATGATTGAAGGCGGTGGGGTGATCTGCTGACATTCTGACTACCAGACGAAGTGAACAACCTGCACTCCACTGTATATATAAAAAAACGGGTTCGAGTGATAAGTGATGCAGGCCTGCAGGACTATTGTTCGCACAGTACATCCTGTGCCAGAGAGATTCGTGCTCAAGTCATTGTTGAAGAAGAGTGCGCTTTCAAAAAGACATCTGAGTTCCAAAAGCATCCAGACGCAAACACAAGTGAACGCACCTTGATAAAACTAACAAGCTGTGGGTGGTAGGCTACATGCAACGAGACCAACGGGGCAACCACTTTCAGAGCGTCCATCGCAGCGATCCAGCTGCGCAGGACACCCTCGGGCAAACTGATCGACCGCTGACATTCTTCATCAACTGTGTCGAGAATCTCGCACAGCACAGAGCTCCTTGAGATAGCGTGCTGAGGTACAACTTCGAATTCATCCAACTGAAGCGCCAGCCCCTCAGGCGATCTCTTCGCAACGACGGTTTCCATGTCTGGAACTTAAGGTATGTATATATTATTTAAGTACTGAAACATCGGCTCTAAGAAGTTCTCTATTCCGGACCTTGTGGTAAGCGGAAGTCTACACAAGGCGGTCTTCATACTGGAATTACCGTGATATTGCACATGCAATATGTGCTGTTGTACCATTTGAGTGAAGTGGTTGTTGCTTGGTGATATACATGTACATGTTAGTTGTTTTTTTTGTACATGTTCGTTGCATTTGGCTGTTAGGGTTCATGCCTATTCACTACCTTTCCGGTTTGTGCGCACAACTGCAGCTACATGTAGGTTAAATTATCGAGTGCTCACACGAGCTGCGACAATTCTCTTAATAGCTAGTGCCTCAGGTTGCTGACCCTTTGGAGTTGTTGGCTAATGAATTGAGCGTGTTCAGCATGCAGCAAACTCATTCTGAGCATGGATTCCTTGTTTCTACACAAGTATCATATGGCAGAGCAATTCACTCCCTTCGCCCCTTACATAGCATCTGCCCTCCCATCATCAGAGGAATTATCGTGCAGAGCACACACGCGCTCAGCTGTTCTGCTCAGGTCAGTAGGCTCCACTCCCTAGGGCTCGAGGTTCCTTGTCACCCATTCTTTGGTTGCCAGCCGCTATTAGCTGTCACATTACGCCAGGATCAACATGTGTTGCAACATTTGCACAGCACCAGGCACATGCATGCACACCACGCCCGAAAGTAGCGACCAGCGTGAAATGAAAGCAAATTTGAGCTTGCAGCCCGAGCCGCAAGTGGCTGGCAACCCTGGCAGGCCTTCGCTGGAAACCCGGGCATGCACATAAGATAGTATCCGCATGTTGGCTTTCGATATTTGAGCGCGCATTAAATAGATTCCTCCTGTTTATGTGTGGTGTCATGATGCTCTTTCATTTCTATTATGTGACCTGCTCCTTCGTGCTCGTGCTGCTTGTTCGCAGGTGCTAAAAACTTTTTACCTTCCTTGTGGAGGACTTCTGACTTCAATTTTTAGGTCGTATTCTGTGATGAAATTGGGTTCTCTTATTTCCATTGCGTTCCAATGCATCATGATCTGAAAGTTGCGTTGATGCTGTATGATGTGCCATCTACGGCTCAATGTGTGTTTAAACCCTGGGCTATCACCTCATGAGGCCTCGCATGGTGCTTGAAGACACGTGCAGTTGATCGATGTGACTTTCCAATGGTACTATGCTGCACAAGAACCGATTGGCCCGCATCACCGATACCCACTGCAACATGAACCCTTCAAATGTGAGCCAAACCCTGTGGGGCTGATTGCTGCTTGAGCCTGAACACGGAACATTGCAGGAGGCCAGCGTCTCAGGTGACACTACACGCAACGTGATGACTAGCGCCAATCATGACCCCTTATCAACGATACCATGCAAACAAGAGGCGTGCAATCCTACAGTGCACATTTGTAAGGCTCAGTCCGACCTAACATGGAATGTCCTGGAAGGTTTCTGAATTTAGGTCAGGTCATGCATCTAGTTGCTCTGTGGTATGAACCCTGAGCGCTTCTGAGTTGATCGCTTAGTGGTTATATTGTGTCTGACTCCATGACTCTTTGAATGCTGAGTTTGGAAGATTGGTATCTGTTTTGGACTATAAAGTGCATCCCATTATCAGAGTTCATTCACCCACCTCAGGGTCCAGTTCTGGCTCCAATCAAATTGTTGAACTTACACCAGTACTCGTGTAATGGTGGTCTCATGACCACAGACACGCTTAGGAAAACCTTACAAGTGACTGCGCACCCCATCACTGGAAGAAGGTCTCCAACACTGTAAACTCGTGCGTCATGCCTGGACAGCACTCGACTCATGCAAGCTGCTCAGGTCAGGCGATCCGAAAGATAACAGACTAAAGGAACATGCCTCAGGAAAGCTGCACATATCACACTTTTCTCTGACACTCGCTTGATATGTTGCTGTGATACAAGCGCTATAGGAAAGAGACACTGGCAAGGTACGGGTGCACTGCGCCCTCGGAACGTAGACCATTGCCAGAGAGGTCCAGCTGCGACAGGTATCTGAGCCTGGAGAGATGAGGCCACAGAAGCCAGGCACCTTCTGCAGACACGCCATTGTCGCGGAGGTCTAGATGTTCCAGGCGCTTCAGCAAAACGAGATGATTCGCCAGTGCTGCAGCACCCTCTGAACCAAGCCTATTGCAGCGTAGCGGCAGGTGCTTCAGGGTTTTCAGGCCAGTGAGACCAGGCCCTAGGACAGCGGCACCCTCTGCATAGATGTCGTTGTACCCGAGATTCAGATGTGTAAAGCATGTTAGACTGGCAAGATGAGGCGCCAATGCACTGGCACCCTCTGCGTTGAGCCAATTGCCCGCCAGGCTTAGGTGCTGCAATACTGTGAGACTGGCAAGGTGCGGCCCCAGAGCTCCGATATGCTCTACAGTGAGATCTGCTTCGGCAGGATCGAGGTGCTGCGGGGATGTGAGGGTGGAAAGATGGGGGGCCAAAGCTCGGGAACCCTCTATTGTAAAGAAGGTACCAGAGAGGGCGAGGCTCCGCAGGGCTGACAGGACAGCAAGATCAGGCCCCAGAGCTGCAACAACATCGATCTGAGTGTATCCGAGGCCAAGGTGCGCCAGGCATCTGAGGCAGGAAAGATAGGGCTGCAGATCATGCTGCTGCACGTAGAACCCAAGAAAATTGAGGTCCAGGTGCTGCAGTACTGTGAGGCTGGCAAGCGGGGGACCCACCAATGCGCCCTCGTCCATACCCACAAGTGTGGTCAGGTTCAGGTGCTTCAGGGATGTGAGGCTGAAAAGGCGGGCCACCAGACCTTCCGGCACAGCATTCCCTATTGAGATGCGCGAAGAAACACTGCTGTGCAGTGATTGCAGATAGGGCATGCTGGCAAGGTAGGGTTCCACCACTTTTGTACTGGCCTCATCAAAACTCGTTGCCACGAAGTCCCAGGTGAGGCAGGGATGTCAACTTGGCAAGATGAGGACCCAGAGCTGTGGCACTCATCGCAAACAGTTCATTCTCGCTGATGTCCAGGTGCTGTAGAGAGGCGAGGCTTGCGAGATGAGGCCCCAAGGCTTCAACACCCTTTGGGCCGATGTGGTTGCCCCTCAGTCCCAGGTGCTTCAGAGGTGTGAAGCAGGTGAGATGGGGGCCCAAGGATTCAGTACCCTCTGGATAGATGAGATTGTCAAAGAGGTCAAGGTGCTGTGGACATACGAGGCTTGAAAGATGGGGCCCCAGACCGATGGCGCCCTCTGGACCGATGCAATTGCCACACAAGTCCAGGTGCGTCAGGGACACGAGGCTAGAGATATGGTGCATCAAAGGTGCGACACCCACTGCAGTGCTGCTTTTTCTACTGAGATTCAGGTGCTGCAGGGTTGTGAGACTGGCAAGGTCGGGCCCCAAGGCTGCTCCAGCAGCCCATGAGCAGCGGTGCATGCAGTCCAGCTCTAGATGCTGCAGAAACTTCAACTCAGATAGCTTACAGGTCTGCGATTTGGACGGTTCTGCAGAAGGTAGGCACATGCAGTTGAGCTCCAAGCAAGTCACGCATGCGATGTGGGGCCACAGTGCCTCTGCAAGTTTGCTGCTCATGGGGCTGCTGTTGGTTATGGTGACTGACTGATCTGCATGAACATCTGTGTATGCAGCCTGCACAGCTGCGGTGTGGAACTGCTGGGGGAGGAGCTCGAGCTGCTGCTGGAGGCATGTGGAAGACTCCCTCAGAATGTTGGTGCACAGGTGTCCCACCTACCTGAGCACCTGCAAAAAACACCACTTCTAAACAAAAACTGTGTTCACAAAGTATGCGAGATCACTTTTTTACGGTTTACTTGCCTGAAACATGTGAAGTGCAAACATACCATCTGCTAAACAGTCTGGGTACGCAAGTATTGGGAGATGAGGGCCTAAACACTCAGAAAACAGACCTCGATTGTGAGCTTCCACTGAAAAAGATGGAGTTTCACGCCAGACTTTGTTGCAGGCTAGCTGGTTGCACTCGTCTGATTTTGGCTGGGTCATATACAAAGGGAGTGATGTCAAGGCACCTGCTCGTGCTCAGCCGAAACTGCCGCTGGCCTTTCTGCCCTCAGAGAAGCATCAGAAGGTGATGCATCAGCAGGAAGTATTCGGTTCCATGGTGTCTCTAAAGGCTTCGGTTTGGAGAGCCAATGACCAGTATGTCGACACTACTCTTGGAGTGTCAAATCGTCATCTAGCAAGTATGCAGCCTGCATACACCCGCTGCGTAGCACTTTTTGAACAAAAAGTTTGATCATGGCGGTATACGAATTCCCTCATGCTTCTCAAGATGGACACTTTGAGGGTGAATGCCGTGCAATGTGGCGATCTGCAGACAAAGTGAAGAATCTGCATCCCCCAACTTCACATACAACTTGTGAAATTGGACTTACGCACATGCTATTATTGAATGTGGGACTTTGGTGTGAATTATGCGACAAAGATGCATTCGAAGCCTGCCTTGCATGTTTAGGGTGCCCTCAATGTGACCTCTGTATCCTCAAAACATCAAGCACACAATGAAGGTGAACACACCTTCATAAATTGGACAAGCTGTGGGTGGGAGGCTACATGCAGCGAGCCCAATGGGGCAACCACTTTCAGAGCCTCCATCGCAGCAATCCAGCTGCACAGCACGCCCTTGGGCATATTGATCGAGGAACGGGGTTCAGAATTAACAACCTGGCGCAGCACGGAGCTCCTCCAGATGGCGGCATGCGGCACAAGTACCTCCGGCTGGAGCTGGAACTCCACTCCTTCAGCTCTTGTGATAGCGACTATAGCTTCCATGTGATGAATTATCTTTAGAACAGTGAATCGTGGGCTGAAGTATTCGTGCTACTTCGGTGGGCTAGCTTGGGGAATAATATACCATTGCAAAATGCCCTTGTCCATGTGTAAACACACACACGTAAAACGAAGCAGACATTACGCATCGACTATTCATACGGTTGCATTCGTTGCTTGAATTAATCTTTGGAAAGAGTGTACTGCTTGGAGTAGCTAGCACGTCCCTGTAGGCAGCCACAATCATGACCGCTAGCACGCCTCTTGTTGACAAACTGGTTAATTGATGCCTCCTGTTTGCGTTGGCTTACACTTACAAGTGTTTCACAGCATGCTGCACCTTCCTCTGTTATTGATCAAATTTTCACTGCGTCCGGCCAAATATCCCTTTCAAAACCTGTGCCATGATGGGACTCCCATCCGCGGATATCCGTCAACATGAATTTATTTTCGTTTCGCCACAACATGCACGATTATAAGCTTGTGTGATACCTGTATCCAGTATCTTGTTTACGTTGTTTACGTATAGAGTGGTGTGGGCGAGATGTTTCATGATGTTTCGCTTGTGTAGCAATAATTAGTACGCCAATCAGCATCCACTACCTGACAATGCCTGCTCGTGGGAATTCATGGTAGTTCGGAAGTTCCTGTTCGCGTGTCTGAAAACTATCTGCCTGTTGGCTGGCAGCCATCTGCTGATGGTTGAAGGCTCGACGCATGGTTGATCTTGGCGGGGCACCACCACCTTCAAGCCGTGAGGAGTATTCTATCTTTCAAGCTGCAACAGAAAGTGATTCTTGTGGCGGGAATGTCACAGTATTCGATCAAGAGGGCATCCAAAGCAGTCAACTGGAAGATGCTGAGGCCTCTAGTTATGGCCTGGTACGTTACACCTGCAGTCTGCACCGATTCGCCATATACGCGTGTTTATTCGTTCTCTCCCTGCTTTGTTCGTGTGTCTGTCTTGCTCAGTAGCCGTGCGGGGTGCTGCAAGCCCGCGCCAGAAGAGCATCCCAAGGACACATCACGATGTCAGCTGGTCTGCAGTGTTTGGTAAGCACTCTATTGTGTAGCTCGCCTATTGCTTCTTGTACCTCGAGTTTCTGAACATAACTGTGTGCACACTCAGGTCAGACATGCCCTACAAGACAAGCGTCGGAATCCAAGAGTCGCCCAGTGCTGCTTCAAAACATTCATTTTGTGTGTAATAACACTTTCGTGCGTGTCCATTCTTTTGACGGGGCTTAGCTTGAGCCGAAAACAACCATGGAACAATGATGCATCGCGGGAAAGCATCTTCATCAAAAGGCTGGCCTTCTCGTCATGTACACAACGTCACATGGGCGAGAATCCTATATGGGAAAAGGTAGGGCAATAGTTTCCTTTTCCAGGCCCTTTTTGTGCTATTGTTTCACCTTGCAGTTTCAGGAAATCTAGTAGACACAGGCCCGGTTGCCCTGCGCCAGCACTCAGCTTGTATTACTGTGTGTCTATGCAGAGTAGTGCGCTTTATAGATGCAACGCATGAAATGCTACCAGCATGGCTTGTGAATCGTTGCATAAGTGTAGACAGTGGCACCAAGTATCTGCTGGCAATTCCAGCAATACAGTCATGCACTGTGCTGAACACTTCCTTCTTGTCGCTCTGCTGACAAAACCAAGATACTTGCCCCTGAAGGTGTACAGCATATGCACCTCTCACACCACGTCCAGTGATCTGACTAGCCCTGCTATCGCCGATCTGCCAGGTTTCAGTTTTCTCAGTCAACCTGCACAACACCCAGTTAGGTGTCAACCGGATCGCGGTCAAATTCTTGCATCCAACCCTGTCAACCGTCAACGTCTTAAGTGTGTGCATGCTTGTGCGAGTGAGCAACAATCTACCATTGATGTTCTACAGGCAATTGTTCCTGCACAACCCGATGTTTGGGTGTGGCTGGGGGACCTGGCTTACATGGACATCCCTGCAGTGGACTGCTACAGTGAGGAGAACAAGGGGCACCCAGATTGCAACTGCACTCCCACTGTGCTCCGCCATCCATCACACGGCTGCAAGTCTGGGGACGAGCAGAATGCGCGCCGTAAGGCAAACGCCATCATTCGTAGCCCAGGTGCCGTTTCCTGTCTCCGATTTGCCCAATCCTCATGCACAGGTTAGAACATGTCCCGAAGTTGGCACGCAGGAAGCCTGCTTTACTATGCATGATAATTTAAAATGCACGATCCCTAGCGTATCATTGTACCTTCCGTAGTTTAGAGAGCACATATACGAGTCGTGGCAACTGTCTGATGTAGTTGCACAGTCAGTTCTGGCCTGCGCAAGTACTAACGGATTCACAGAAGTTGAGCAAAAACTGGCTACACAGTGAGGTTCACAGTTTGATGCACAGATGTTTCATGAATGCGCTGAATCAGAAAAGGTAGACTGATTTCAAGCTGAGAAGAAAATAGTGCTTACATGCACAATGGAAGCAGAAGATGCAACACACCCTGCAGTTGAAAACAAGAGAGTGGAGCACCAACGGTGTGATTGCATGGGCTGCAGGGTACTCAGCATTCCTGGACTTCATGTGCCCCTCTCATCTGCGCACAGGCAGCTACCCACCACCAGGGGCGGACCCAGCAGTGTGCCCGAGGCACATCTTCGGAGTGTACGACGACCATGACTTCTCCTGGAATGACGGCAACGGCTACCAGCTCGCACAGAAGCCACTTCTCAAGCAGGTGCGCTCCTGCACATTGTGCTGCAAACCTGCTGACGTCCTGCCAGCGAATCTACTCATATCCTCCCTGCACATCTACTGATATCCTCCCTGCATATCTACTTTTATCTTACCTGCACATCTGTTGATATCCTGCCTGCAAGTCTAATGACATCCTCCCTGCGCATCTACTGATATACTCCATGCGCATCTACTGAATCCTCCGCTTCGGCCACTGCAGATGCCGTGCCCATTCTCGGATGGCCGGCAATGAACCTGCAAGCAAATAACAAGAAAGCATGCACCATAGTCGCATTTAATTCTCCTCCAACAATCTTCTGTCAAGTCTGCTCCATGCATCTGAATCATATGCACTCGTTTTTTGTCTGCGTCACCAACATATGCGCAGCCTCACCAACTTCTCTCGTTTGTGAAATCTGTTGCAATGTACATCTCTTCTCCACTCTGCCACTCAGGTGTTGTAGTGTTGAGCGATGCAACATAGTACAGAGAGTTGCGAAGAGTATACCATATGTATATATGACACGAGTCGATCCAGGTGCAGTAGAACCTGTTGGGGATGGGTGTGTTGAACATATAGCCGCCCATATGGCTTGCACCATCACTCATGCACACCTTGCACACCATGCAGGTTTTTCTAGACGCCATTGGGGAAGACGTTGGGAGCCCCAGGCGGCTGGGAGACCGCGGAATCTACGAACACCGAGTTCTGAACCGTGGCCACAAGGGCTCTGATATCGATCTCATTCTGCTCGATGAGAGATATGAGCGGGTGCCTCTACCCTGCCACACCCGCACGGACTTCTGCCAACCTTCGGTGGAGAAGAGTGCCAGCCGTGAGGTGCGTTGAGTGCTAAGTCTACCTCACCAGCATGCTGGTACAGATACATATGTATGTGTTCTTTTCGTTCTGACAATCAGAAAGGGTTTGACATCCTTTCAAGCAAACAATATTGAGAATTGGCAAGAATGGGCAAGAATCTTGCCCATTCTCAATCTTGACGCAAGATCCAAAGTAGGCTACAACTTTCCGAGGTTCGTTTTCTCTGTCTCTGGCATGACCTTCAACATGCCGTTGTCCTGTGAACTTTCCAACATCCGCAAAACATGGATGTAAGATTTCACAATGTTATTAACTTCTTTGTTTGCCGAGGGTGTTTGGTTCTGCAGTATCTTCCCTTTGCACTACCTTTCCGGTTTGTGAAAGCGAACACTAAGGTTGCATGGTGCTGCACTGCGGTTTCCTTCCCTCTCAATTCCAATACACACACAGTTGAATAGTAACACGAGAATGTCTGTCACACATGTCTGATGCTCTGTGTGCAGGCTTGGTGTGAGGATTTCCTGGGTTTCGGAAACATTACTCGGCCGCCATCCTGCTGCCGAAAGGACACTGAGGTTATTCTGGGCTGGTGCACGCGAGAAACTTCCAAGGATGACCCCCGCTACCAGCAGGCCTGTGATCCATGGAGCCATGAGTACGGGTCCACCAATTGGGCTTTGGGGGAGGATGGCGAGCTGCAGCTGTCAGACCCCACACGGTGGCAGGATGTGCAGGACGAAAGCTCGTTCTGTGAGGTTCTTGGAAAGGTGCGGCGCGTGTGCCTGCGATCGTGGCAATTCAGAACGAACGAGAGAGAAGTGTGCCTTCCATCAGATGTCACAGTTCCTTCCATGTCATAGTACCTTCCATCGGATGTAACAGAAGTGTACCGTCCATCAGATGTGACAGTTTGGTGGCTCGACTCAACTTGTGTGTCTGCTAGAATGAGGCCACAGTGAATATGCAAAAGAGGCATACACGGGCTGATTATGAAATCTCAAGCTGTTACATCCTTACAAGAAACATAGCCAACAAAGATAGTGTGCAGCTACACGTGTGTTTGTATATGTTATTGGCGTTTCATTTGTGGTAAGTCGTTGCTGGTGCACTCACCAGCCGCAACCTTCATTGCAAGACGCAAACCTTGAGGTTGGAATATGTACTGGCCTCTTGCCAACACTCGAGCACTCAGGAATCCCCTGCAATGCAAGCTGCTTACTGTGAGCGGAAGCACCATCACGTCCTCAATACAGCACAAAAACGTGCGAACCATTGTTGTTCTCTGTACGTTGCTGTTCTGCACTTTAAAGACGCATGCACACATGCAGAAGCAGAGAGACTGGCTGAATGCAACACTAGAAGACGCCTCAGCAGCTGTGATGCTCATCGGAAGTGGTTCAGTTGTGATGGGGCACCCTGAGAAGGAGAACACCGCGACAGACAGCCCGCCGTACACCGGGTACTGCACGGGAGATGACTGGGACTGCTACAGGCCAGCTCAGCAAAACCTTCTGGGCATGCTGTCGCGGCGGCTGCAGCGGGAGGGTAGCGGCTGCGTGGTGATCATGACTGGTGACTACCACCATTCAGATATTAAGCGCATCGTTCCCGGGGAGAATGCCGCTTATAGCAATCATCTGGAACCCCCGGTACGTGCTGGACACTACACTCGAACCAGAATGAATCCAGCATGAAACTAGCATGAAACCAGCATGATCCAGAATGTGCGTACCACACAAGCATGTACGGCCAGATGTGTTTCAAGAAGCTCATGTATGGGGTCAGGTGGATGTCCATCTTATATCGAGAATTGCTCAGGACAGGGTGCAAAAGGAGTGCATTGGCGTAGTTTTTTGCTGATGTTAGACTGGCACTTCAACTATACCAGCCATGGTGCTTCACTCTTGAGTATAGGGGTTGCTGTGTGCTGCTTCCACATGCATGCAGCAGAGGGTACAGTGCGAACTTCAATCCACATCAATGAAATGATGTGATCTTTTGAACCAGTGTTTTTGAGAGTGGTTGTGCAATGCAGGGCCTTTCGAGACCTATTTGGCAGATCATGGCAAGCGGAATGGACCCGTCCACGGCTGGCGGGCTGGACACAAAGTGCGGTGATGTCTGCTGCAGCTTCTGGAGGGATGATGCAGGGCTGCGGGGCCCAGACAAGTCCTGCCATGTGTTCGGGGACCCTAACTTTGGCACTGTTGACTTTGACTTTGACGAACGGGTTATCAGGTTGAGAGTAGTGTCCGGGGAGACTGGGGAGACTGCTGTAGCGACTGATGGTGCACTAGTACAAGTGAGCGTGTCTATGGACACGTGTCTGGCTATAGTGTCAGGCTAGATCATTCTGCTAGGTTTGAGTTGGTGCATGCCGGCGTGCACAGTCCATGTGGGCCCTTTGCAGCACAAGTGTTGATGTCACTTCCATTCTAGAACTAATTTAACGAGCATGTACTGTGCGGGGGCAATTCAGTGCTTGCTTTGTAGCGATCTCAACGGACCGGGGAATTTAGAATTTCGATTGTAGCGAGGGCAGAGTCAGTCCTCAAACGTCCGAAGACAGGCAGTGGTTAAATACATGCATACCCGAAAATTGTTTTCATAATGTTGCAATAACCAAGATTTTCAGCTGCCTGCCTTTCGAAAAGCCCACATGTTGGGTTCAGCTGTGTTGAGACACTGAAACTACATGTGATGTATTAATGATTATTGAAGACAATGCGCTTGTGCCGTTCATGGTTGCATGTTGCTGCTACCAGGCATCTCTGCTTGTAGCGCTAGGTTACAGTCGGCCAGTCTATGGCACTCCTTGAAGGTTGATTTGGAATCTAGTATGCATGTAGCTTTGTAAGAACATCACCACAGTCTTGCGTTTCGATTACCTAATACACTCAGGGTTTCCCTCACTGTAGATCTCTGTTCCTGGAACTTGTCACACTCTGCTCAAGTACTGCACCACACAACTGAAGGGAATATTAGAGGGCTGTTTGTGAACGATACGGTAACAGCAGCACAGCACCGGGGGGCAGAAACGTGATTTTCATTGAAGTGCCATGCTCTCTTCACAGAGCAGAAATTCAGCCTTCCTGTAGTGGTTGAAAAGCAATCTGTCGAGGAGGTACACAGCGCCAATGTGTGCCAAACAAAAGCCCAATCTACGAACCAAGGACATCCAAGTGATTGCAATCACCTCGTTACAACCCTCAATGACTGGCCATGTGTCTTTCACCTCGATCTTGCTTGTGTACAAAAGAAATTCAACAGCCTGTACATACAAACACACTTGTGCATCCGCTCCTTCACTCATCCATCTGCTGCACGTGGTACAGGCAGCCTCGCTTAATCACATCTAAAAAGAACATTGCACCTGTGACTACAGCTTCTTCTTCTTCCCTGACTTTTAAACAACTCCACAGGTGCGACATGTGCCCCTTGGAAGGGGTCTTCATGTTTGAAGCTTGATCTGGAACACGTACCACTGTGGAGTGTGCAGGAGGGCAGGTGAGAGGAAGCATGCATGCTACTGCACAGCTACCTTTGCATTTGAAATGAAGGCCGCCACCTTCTCTGCATCCTTCTTCAGGCCTGCACCACCCCTGCTGTGTTACATAACGCAACTGAGAACGACATTCCCTGTCGCCAAGACGAGGACTCATATATGCAGAGTAATACACAACAAACGTAAGATGCACAGCAGTCTGAAAGCAGTGATCGTGGGAGGTCTCTTGCATACGCACACGGCATGCCGTGTGCGTATGCACCCCACCTCCTGTCACCACAGGAGGTGGGGTCACTGGCATGCATGCGTGTTTTTCTATCTGCACAAAGGTTGAAGCTTACTAGCTTGTGGCAATAGCTACGCGCTGCTTAACTGTTACAGCCCACAGCTTGACGCATCTCATCATCACCCCATGCTTGCGCAAGGGGGAAAAAGTCTGCTATGAAAAAAAACGAAAAGAAAAAGAAAACATGATATTCAAAAAAGGGATCAGGCTAGCACTAGGGAGCCTGCTTGCAAGATGCCCACTTGCAGGGTGAGGGTGTTCTTGACCCGGCTGTTGTGAATGGCAAGCGTGTTGATTTTCATGTGTTTGATACTACAGGCAGTGTTGGCTGTGATGTCAGCAT
>JAUMHD010031232.1:3883-23196 GCA_032359135.1 Ulvella scutata | reverse complement strand
TATATATACAATCGATCTATCTGCATCTCCCGTACAAGTGGCTCTGTACGATTACACCTCCATCTCTGAACTGAAAAATAGATTCGACAGTGATTCGCAAATGCCACCATTACGCGCCTTCCGAGCGGTCAGTATGAACCGTGGAGCTACAAAAGCTGGCAGCATGTTGTTCTCTCGTCCGCTAGTTCGTTTCAGCTTTTAGCCATTCAAAGATGTTCTTGCTACGGAACATGACAATTACGTTCCCTGTGTACGAGAGGCTGCGTAGGTGTTGAAGCACGCCTTGAAGCAGATCTAGTGCCCTGCAGACTGTCGATGTAATCAAGGTCCTCAGGTGACCACTGATACATGTAGCGCACAGACACATCGACCAACAGGATAGCGGCCGATTATGCCACGGATATGAACATGTATTGACTCTGTGTTGAAGTTATAACGGAGTGCACGCAGAACAACAAAGGTTGCAGATGTCGCTAGGGTACCATGCACGTGGACTGCAAGCCTTCAAAGCTGAAGGGCTGGACACTCTGGACACATGTATAGCTCTCTGCACTATTCATCCTGCTGACTCACACTTTTTATAGTTCTACAGTCCTGTCGATGTAATCACTCATTACAAAGCTGACAATCGAGGACATGTATAACTCTCTAGCTAGGGAGCCATACATGTCTATAGATCTGCGGTGAATCTATAGATCTGTGGTGAATGGTCCGCCTGTCCTTGCGCACCGCAATGTAACTACCTTCAATAGCAATAACCATGAATGCACAGGTACATGATTCTGAAGCTGTGTCACGGGCTTTGGTTGGAGGCCTGCAGCAAAGAATTGACAACACCAGGGAGCAGGTGGCTGCCGAAGTGCTGAGATGGGAATGTTCGCTGCGCTGCCAGCATGCCGCGGCCATGCGCATGCGCAAGCTCAGTGACTCGCAGCACGACCACTGGTCCACTGCGCATGCAGCCGCGGCCACTCCACTGCAGGATCCAGCCTGGTACGCACCAGCAAATGGCATGCCGGAAGTGAGATCTGGCTCGCCCTCTTCAATACATGTGCGATCACGGAGGTCGTCTACTAGGTGCGTAACTCGACTCCAACCACCATTAAAAAAAATAGTGTTTGGCATGAACCTGCCTAGAAATAGATACATACAGGTTATATAGGGAGGATACAGAGATTTCAGAAGTAGATATGGGCAGCATTCTTCGATATATCTCCGATTCCCGCCCTATCTAAGATTCCAGCTGTACATACACATACCCGTGTTCCAACGTGCTGATCCCAGACAACGCATGACTGATATGTGTGTGACCGCCGCTCTTGGATCATGATGCATCAGTGATCTCGACAGGGCAATGGTAGCAACGGATTAATAGGCGTTGTATTGAGGATCACATGTGTGTTCAGTTCTGCAGACACAACAACACTGTGCTGTCTTAGTCACAGTGTCATTGTCACTAGTCACTCGTCACAGTGTCACTTAGCACTGCTGCTGGAGTAGAGGGCTGTGGGAGGAGTCATCGGACAACATCGAACCGAACATGGCCGATTGTAAAAAAATCGAGTCGATTTCCTTCCGGGACATCCTCACCAGTCACACAGAAGCAGCAGGGGAGCTAGGAGCCATGGAGGCAGAGAATGCATGTTTAACGGACTGGTTCCAGCGAGCTCTCAACCTCCATGTGCATGTTTGTGCAGATCGCCATGACGCTGACGTCGAGGGTGTATGCTGGATAGTGCAACTCCCTTACAACATGCCATCCGGAGCTTCTGTGTCAGCCTCTGCCAGCGTAAGGTCTCCCGAGTGCTCGGTCTCAGCGTCTGTATGCTTCGTCGCCGCCTCAGTAGAATGCATGCTTCTGGCAGTGGCAGTCGAGGCCTTAGATCCTGTGGGGGCACTGGATGATGCCGCAGCCATCGGGGTTGTACTTGCACCTGCTGGAGTTGGTGCCGATCAGGAAGAATGCTGCGCACCTCATGATATACTTCAGAAATGTGTCCAGGTATGTTCGTCATCTCCTGATCTGTTTGTTGAGAGCGCTGTCGTGACTGTGCATACTTGATAAGATTTGCATGTAACCGAGCGATGGTGTAAGATATGTCCATGACACATGTGCCCCATGCATGCAGGTGCATTGCGGCGCAGCACAGCTCTGCCCAGTGGGGGTAGCCTGCAGACACATAGTGAAGCAGATGCTTAGAAAGCACTCATCTGTGCTCTCGCATGCAGCATGGAAAACGGCATGCATGAAGAGCATACTGTGGCTACAAGGGACATTGCGAAACATGAAAGCTGCGCAACCTCGTGCAGTACAGAATCTTCTGCAACGCCTTGAAGTAGAGACCAATGGAGGAAGCCCAGATAGTGTTCACAGCGCGCCTGGCATCAAGTGGCCAGAGCTGTCAGCAGCAACGATCGTTGCAGCCGAGATGATGCTCTTCGAGATGCATGCTGCACTGCGGGATCCATGTCACCAGGTGTGCAAGGATTCACTTGGCATCACAAAACCCATTTCCTGAATAAACGATGTTCTGCTTGTCGTCACGATTAGATTTCACACTCCCCCAATCCCACCTGGATAGTTGCACCCCGCCATCCAGCGTTGAGCACCGAAGTTATAGAGACGGTGTTCACCAAAGCCGATTGTGGGGCATGAAACGTACGCGAGCGTGGTGCAGAGGGAAGCTGAAGCTCCATCACTGCAGCAGGTGAGGGCACGCATAATGGACGTTTCAGGCAGCTTCGGGATTCTTCAACGAATGACTGCACGCCTGGCTCCTCATAAAATGTATGCTGTGATGGCATACTCTGGCATGCTTGATGCTAAAGTGAGCCCTCTTTTCATCGTGTAAATTTTGGGCTCATGGCCTAGGTTTTGATGTCTTCTGCCTTTGCTTTCAGCTGCGCACGAATGCTCCTGCGATGAGTACACGTCCTTGTCATTGTGCATGATAAGAAAATGTATCAAAAGCTCTCTCTTCCAGCAGCTCACTATGATCGTGTCAAGAACGTCCAGAGCAATCTGAATTTGAAGACTGGAGGTAAACAAAAGGAAATATTTTTCTCCTACTTTGGACGATTAGAAGGATGCGTGGCCTGACAAATTCTGCGACACTGGTGATCATTGGTGCTGTCGCAAGCGACACAGGGAAGTGTCTCACACAGGCAGGGCAAGACTGGCAACAGCTGTAGGCGAGGATTGACATCCAGCAGTACATATCAGGAATGGGGAAAGAGTAATAATTCCAGCTTAATGCTTGCAAGGAGCGCTTTTGGGGGTTAGTACATGCATAAATTCATGACTTTCGGGGATGGCTACAGTAGAAGTTCATGAATTTGACTGGCGCTGGTTCACAAGTTGTCAATATCGATTCCACTGGTGGCAACAGCAGCAGCAGTGCTGCTGTTGCCACCCGTGCCTCGCACCATCCTTGGACAGGTACGCAAGGCATGTGTTGCAGAGGTAGGCGAAAAGTGACACTATCATACATGAATAGGCAACGACTTCTAGATCCATGCAGGCGGAGAGGGGGCAACGTGAATCCATTGCTCTGCTACGCCCAACTCCTGAGCAACGTGCTCAGCAGGCTGCAGCGTGGCGACGGTGGGTGCGCAATCGAAAGATCCTCTCCCAAAGCATGCGTAACACCATAGCAGAGATGAAGGAAGCCCTCCCACAGCCTGCAAACACACGCCGGTACCTCTACATGGTTGACCGAAGCTGCGGCGCCTGTCACCACTCACAAGTGCCACAGTCCCCCGAACGCATGCAGCACATGCAAACGGGTGCGATCACAGAGTACGGTTCTGAGACCGAATGGGGGGGACATAAAGGCAGCCTGCACAATCTTGGAAACACCGTGATGCTTCGACCACGGTATCAGCTGCTTTACGACGCACCTGCTGCTGTTCCGGGTAGCACATCACAAGGCCTCGGTATGTGTGCATCGACTGGCACATGTGGTGGAGACAATGCATGCAAGGCGCTGCTTGGCGAGAGCGGCGCGCATGTGGCGGTGGTGGAGGAGGCCATGCATGACCTGCGCAAGCAACATCACAGCGACGCCCTCATGTTCGCTGAAATGTCGGTCATGCCAAACATGTACCTCGATCCGGTACTGCGCCCCCACATGTTTTCGTCTGCAGTGGTTTTGTCTGCGGTGGTTACAGGTGAAAAACGATGACGTTTCGAGTAGTGGCTACAGGTGTCTGCAGTGGTTTTGTCTGCGGTGGCTACAGGTGAAAAACGATGACGTTGCGAGTAGTGGCTACAGGTGCATGTTCAAATAGCGTGTGAGATATGAAGACGTGAAATTCTTCTACGCTAATCCTGCTGGCCACCCATGTTTCGAAGGCCACAGACAGGTGCAATATACTGAAATGTGGTCTGTGGCTAAAGGTGCAGCAGGCGAGATCATGGGGCAACGTCGTTGCGAGAGGACTGCCCTTCTTAGATAATTTGAAGGCCTGGCAGGAGGCGGCACATAGGGAGAGCTGGGGGGAGCTGTTCTCTCAGCCTCCTTTTTTTGACTGATGCATGTGGCTCTGGCATGCATTCACATGATCTGGAGATGTCTGTTGCAACACGGCCGTCTCTTGAGTTGAAAATCCTCAAGAAGTCTGAGGGGTAAACTCTCACCTCAAGCATTGCGTTGTTGTAGAGTGCAACAGCACTGAGACTCAGGTGGATCTGTCCCTGGGGAGGGGAGAGGAGGGGATAGTAGAGGAGAACAAGATGAAATGGGTTGTGTTGGATTTTCACTGTGTCTGGCACCACTCTGAAATGTTATCCCGCACGTGAAATGATGTTCACAGGTAGACGTAGATTCACCTGCAAAGATAGTGTCATCGGTAGGTCAGATGTACAGGAGCACAGGCACTGCTTGACTGCATGGAAGAGCGCATAGAGGACAAATGAGCGCTACGAATGCGTGACCTACTGGCATGCCCGACAGGCGAAAAGTGCATACCAGATGATGTGTACCTTGTGATAGGGCCGCACGATACCACTGATGAGGTGATATGGCCCACGATGCCACTGATGGGCTTTGATAGCACGTGTCAAATACCCCAGGTCCATTCACTTGTCGTAGGATCTGACCTCCACCTGTCTGTTGCACTCCGTTTGCGTCAAGAACCCCGGGTGGCCCCAAATTCAACACCGTAAACGAAACAATGTTCGAAGCGTCCTGACCAGTCCAGCGAGCTGGAAGATTCTTGAAAAATGGTTCAGGTATCGTGAGCATGTACTCGTATTCCAGCACTGTTCGCCTCATGATATATTGGCGTTTCATTGATTTGAAGATCAGCTGGAGAACTGAGCTCTCTGACCTGGCATTGTCGATGGGGAAGAGCTGTGCAAACCAAATTGTACCTGTGTAATTTCCTGTTCATGTTCCTGCTCGAAGTGAGGTAGTTAGTAGAGGGAATGATTTGCATGTATGAGCTGTCACACGGCCTCAGCAAACAGCAAGCCTCCTTGCCGGAAAACACACGACACGAAGTGCAACCTCACAACGTGGGTGCCCAGCACATACTCGGGACGTTCGCAGCAGATTTAATCCTCTGGCACAGCATTACATACGCAGAGAACTCTACATGTTATACAATACGGTTTCTGGAGGCATAACCTTCACACCTTGAAAACGCGACTTTGCACGAGCGAGATGGCCACAAACACGAAACCCCTCGCAAGAAACTTGTGCTCTAACTAGCAAACAACGACTTGGCAGATATGACGTGGAGATGGTATCTGAACTTCGTTTGTAGACTTGTACGGGCCAAAGCGGATGGACTAGGTATAGTAATGGGGCAACTAAAACATGTCAGTGCTAAGATACGGTCCATGGGGGACTGCCTGACCTTCGAGTACAGTGATCAGGATGTGGTCAATTCCAGGGAAATTTCAATGGCGTGTTGGCTTCAACAGTCAGTGGCCAGAATGCTGAATCAGCTGCTGATGCAGACGCTCGCCATCCAACAAGGATCCTGACTGCGTACCATCCTGATCTTGACGTGATCATGATGCTTGATCGCGTCAAGATAATCGAAACCAAGAGGTGCCACCTGTGATAGTACAGGTGAACGTCAAGATTGTGCCTGCAGGGGTTGTAGGTTTTGTGACGGGCGGCAGTCAACAGTATGCCAGGTACAGCATGGATCGGACCGTACCGAGATTGTATCTTGCCCTGTGGGCCAGCTACCTGTGCAACGGTAGCTGTGCAGCAAATGATGTTGCATTCGCAATGTACATGCAGCAAGTACTTAATCCACGTACAGGAAAAGCCGACATGCTTAACAAAGAACATAGATATGAACTGTACAAGGTCTGTATGGTACGCTACGTGTAAGGATGTATCTGGCGCATTCACATCTACAGCATACACGCGGCCGCCGTCACGCAACTGCGCAGGACTCCCTTTCCTCAGCTCCGTGTATATCAGCATCTATCTGGGTTGTCTACATAGCCTGCTGCAGGAGGTGAGTCGTGGAGATGGCGACGTGGGGCTCTACCACCGGAATGCCGTTCCTTCAGTCCGTATGGTCACTGCGATGGCTTGAAGGACGAAGATGGAAAAACAACACTCCCTGGTGTGCGGCAGATTCGGTGTCGTGCATCAGAACGGCGGAGATCTGTAACCTAGCCTGCACAGCACGACCATACACGTACCAGCCAAGTCGCAACACAACATGACAAACTTGAAACAAGTCACAGCCGTGATAACGGCTGGGACAATTATGTTGCTCTTGCTTGATCTTTGCAGTGCCTCCAAGCAAGGCTCAGACATGTTGCAACATGTTGCCACACAACGTTGTACAACACATGCGAGTGGCCATTGTGCGCCTGCATGCAGCTGCATCAACTCTCGCACATCACAGGAATTTGTTCGCTTTCCTCAACAACACATAACATGAGTGCGTTGAAATTCTTCCGGATGCCTCAACTTTCAAACGTCTGCCATGAAGCGCAAACGGAGCAGCAATGCAGCGGGTGCTGCTTTGCCACATGCTGCCAAAGAACATCCTCCTTCGGTACAGCTACCTGTGTCTAGGCACACCTGCATTGTTTCCTTGGAGTCGGACACGGCCATCATCCTCGCTCGCCAGCCACCCGATGCGGAGATCCAAGATCGCGTAGCTTTCAATGAGTCGTTGCAGAAGTGTACGGCCTATATTGTCGCCCGTCCACCGCACAGCTTCGACGTGAAAGTGTCGGGAAGTCCTGGATGTCAGACCGTGGAGGTGCGGATTGAAAGCAGCTTGGTGGAGAGGCTGCCGCTGCTCCGTGACGTGTCGAAGCACACTAGCACCGATGCCCTTCACTCCTCCGCCATGGCAGAAAGTGGTTCAATTCAGGGCCATAGTGACACGCCCTTATCGGTGTTTGGCGTCTTGAGCTTGTTGGTACTCCTAGAAGGCCACACTACAGCGCAGCAGTGGTTCACATCGACCGCTGACAGCGACCCCACCCTCCCTGCGCAAACTCTTGAGGTGCGACCTCGTCAGATTCTCAGTGCCCTTCTTCAGTGACATTGTTGTATCCCTCACATCGGGCGTATCTGGTTTGCACAGATATCCGTTGATTGTGGACTACCCCGAATTGGAGCGCATAAGACCAAGCGGCCACCACTCTAGGACAGTACATGATATGAAACATGTTACTGTATACACGTGTTCGTTTTGTTCTGCAGGCGGCGTCTTACCTGGATTGCATGAAGGTTGAAGACGATGTCATGCAGTGGGTTCTGAAGGTCCTATGTAGAGTGTTGAAATGCTCCGAGTCAGGCGACTACCAGAATTTGCCAGAGTCTTACGTATCATCAGCAAATTGGCACTTGGTCCAGGTGAGACTGGCACCCATGACTTCATGGCGCTCTTGAGCATTGCTCACTAGTGTGAATACATGCTTCTTTCTAGCTACTTGTTTCAACTTATATACTAGATTCTAGAGCAAGGATGAAGTCAGGCTATCTGAATGGGGTTGAATGTGGCCGATGCCATCTTTGGTTATGGCTTGGTTCCCGATCAGTTTTGTTTTTTTACGACCATATTGTTGACCACAGAAAGGGGTTCAAAGGAATCGTTTCCAAAACATATGCACATCGAAACCGTTGCGCATCTCTGTACATGTATTCTTTCCAATAACTTCATGTTATCGTACTCAGCTAATACTTGTATGTTTTGCGCTCAATCGCTATTTGCGAAATTGAACCCCAACAGCACTAGGACTCTTGCCTTTTAACGACCTTTCCATTGTGGGGGGGGGGGGTAATTGGTACATACAATTCCTGAGATTGCAACTACCAGAAACTGCAGTATCATGCCGTTGTCTTCATCACACTCTCATGTTGTGTTGAGAATGCACAAGTGCAAGTATCCCGAAGTTACCAACATGTTTACGCCACGGATGTTGGCATGCGGTGATCTGCTGGCACATGAGACATGCTATGGAGTTATGCCTGTAGCTCTAGTCACTTGTAGAGCTATAAAGCTGAGAACCGTGTACATCACCGAGTGTTGTTCCCTAATCCAGCAGCGAATATGTATGTTCCGATTTTCGTATAGACAAACCATTCGAGGCTGCGCAGGTTTTGTCCTTTACAGCAACCTATGCGCCGAAGCACTGCGTTGCACAGCTCCTTAATGCAGTCACGGATTGCCAGAGCATCTCTGGTGTAGCACGATGTGCAGTACATCTCCCACAGCCGCTGCTTCTGCCATGGGTGCACTCATTAGGAGCAGATGTGGACCTGCGGGAAGCATACCTATCAAACATAGACTGCAGCAAGCTGCTTATGTGCCTTCCACGGCTTTCCCCGGATGCCCTCCACTCGTTTCATCTGTCTCTTGGGCCCCCAGTCAATGCCGTTAAAGATTGTCTTCGCAGTTTACTGAATCGTGAGCAGGAATTGGAGCATGTGGCGTGCCCTACACCAAATTGCAAGGGGTTCTTTCTGGAACTCACATGCACAACAAACCATGCTTCCATGGGCGGCAATTGTCATGAGTGCGAACTTCTAATTTCTGCTCTTGGGCCACCCATTTGCGATGTCAGAGATCTTGACAAAAGCACTTCCGACATGATATCGTATGCTGCAAGACACATCGACGCGGATGGTACAATTTTGGGCTACTGTAATGGATGCAATGGTTCCAAGTGCATTGAACCTTATTGTGTCCTGTTAGGGACACCTTGCACAGAATGCGGGAAGTTCCGGACTGCATGCACGGAGGAAGACGAAGATTTGCCGAGCAGCCTGCTTAGGACGGCGAGAAATGACACCAGCCAGATTTTGTGCATGCTTGCGGGCACTCTGATGTGTCAGACTTCCTTGCAGCATCTGGGGCTGCACAACTTTGTATTGTCTGGGGCTGTGGTTCGCCAGCTCGGGCATCTGTTCTGCTGCATGCCGGCCTGCCTCACCTCCCTAACTCTCGCCCACCTGACCGGCACCCTGGACAGCACATCAAAGGTGCTTTTGTTCCAGGGTATTTCGCTGCTAAAGAACCTGAAGCAGCTGCACATGCCGGAGTGGGGTGTAGTGGTGGGGAAGGACGTTGATGTATGCATGGAGCATCTTCGGAGGTTGCCTCACCTTGAAGCAGTCTTTGTCGGCAGAGACGTTCCAATGAGCGTACACGCAACACAAAACTGCTTTGCGAGTATACAGTTCAAGGAGTATGCGGAAGCGAAGTAGCATGCCATCATCAGATGATGGGAGGTGACAATTGCGTACTGAAGCATGTATTGTACACTGCATCTTTCTCTTTTTAACGTTCATGTGTGTCTCGCTGATGCTGATGTGGATGGGTGCATAGGTGAGTCGTGTGAAAGCTGCAGCGATAGTGGCACAGGACAGTACTGCACCAAGCACATAGGTCTAGCAGCATCTCTATCAGCATGGCCGAGGTGAATGGGTGGGCTATGTGTTATAGTGTTCACAGTCGGAGTATACTGCGTGGTGTCTTCACTTCAACAGCAGTACAGCATCTGAAACTAGTCAACAGCGCAGTGGTGTACAAAGCATGGTGGATTGTTCATTTGGGGATTCTTCTACATGTACATTCGTTTTGGGTGTGTCATAAGAACAGCTTGCTGTGACAGAGAAGTTGTCGAACTTCTCAGCGATGGTGTGTGTATGTATGTGTATGTTTATGTGTGACGGTATACGCGCCGCGAGCGACAGACGTGTTCGGGGGCGGCAGGAGGTAGATGGAGGTGAGGGTTATGCCCCGGAGGACAGGCGGGGGTATGCCGTGCTGGGCGCGGGTTGGCGGGATGGTTGAGGCGAGCAGCAGCGAATGTATGGGCGCCGCAGCACGGTGAATCATTGTTGCATGTGATAAAACTGAGTGTCTAAAGCGTATGATAAAACTTCGATGGTGTCGAAGAGCGGTAGCACATACCGCGCAATACACATCTCCAAGAGAATACCCTTTGAAGCAGTTCACATCAGGCAGGACAGGAAGGGCACAGTATAGTTGGTATCTGAGGAATGGTTAACATAACATAGATAGTGGTGCGGCACCAAATCACACAAAGCGCAAAGGTCTAGGAGCATCTCCAGGAGAAATGGTGCAGTGAACCGGTTTGAAAAGGTCTGGTTCCTGCGATATTCAATTGAACAACGCTCAGAGGTTCTTACAGAAACCCACAGAACACCCATCACGGCAACCCATCAGAAGCCAAACATAGGCTGCGAAGCAGGGGTGACAAGCAGGAGGGGGTGACAAGCAGAGCTGCTGACTCGGAACAGGGCGCGAGCGACGCATGAATGGCGTAGGGGGCTCGTGGAAAATGAGTTGAACTGCAGGCATCCGGTGCAGTCGGTGGACTGCGGGGGAATTGGAAAGGGGGAAGGGTTAAGAACAGTGGCATGGACGGGTTCATTTTGTCGCTGATTCATGAGCCTGCTGAAATATCGAGTTCTTTCTGAGTGCACGAAGCCCCGCAAAATAATTCAACAATTTGAAACCTTCATGATAGACCATACCCTTCGAATTATCTTTCGCCGAGATACTTGTTTCTCCCAAATCGTTACATGCAACCTGTGAACACCAAACCTGTTTTGGATGTCTCGTGCAATAACCGAGAAAGTCAGCAATCGGTGTTTTTCTTCTCGTGAGATAGCCCAGAGATGCTTGTTTTCCGATTTTTCTTCTCGTGGAATAATCGAGACAGTCAGCCTTTCCGAATCTTTTTCTCGCTTAAGCAAAAACCATATTTACAAGCATATAACAGTCAATAACACAGTACTGACGTCCATATTGCAATCAGCAGTGCTCACGTCAGTTTGTTACATCTTGGGAAGCTTTTCTTGCAGCTTGCCATACGGAAACGTGGCTGTGGTGTACATGTCCTGCGTAAACATGATCAAACAGGCTTCTAGGTTGACATCTATCCTGTTCCGAAGATCGTTCTTGATACAGTTTATTGCCGAAAACGCTCTCTCATCTGCCACACTCCCACTGACCATTGTCAAAGCAATCTGTGCAGCCACCAACCATTCAGGGCACTTTCTAGAAATAACATCAAACACATTCATGCTACGCCAGAACTGTACGACGCGGGGAACATCAAGAATTGTATCTGTCGGCAACAGCTTGGCACGTGCCATTTCATATGAAAAGTAATCCTCTTGCTGATCCCTGAGTGCTTTGGCATCTATCAGTGGATCAAGATCATTCTTTGCAGTTCCGAAGTGGTCGCAGAATGTATCAACGAGCGCATCGAAAGCACTGGCATCAAACTCCTCAAATACTTGGGGGAAAACAATACCAAGTGAGCGCAGCAGAGCTGTCTCGCCCATACGCTCTCGCAACTGTGTGAAGAACACCAGTATGTGAGATACCTGGTGATAGAGTGCCAAGACGAAGAGTGCGTCTGTTTGTCACCTTCACAGAGCTATATAGAGGTTGCTGCGGCGAGCGCGCAACCGTATTCAACACACAATCTAACACCAGCATGGCAACCACAACCACACTCCTCGGCCACCCTCACTATGTCGAAGGGCCAGTCTATGGTAATGATCTGCGTACTGTGTACACAACCAAGATGGTGTGGATGTTCACCACACAACCACTGATGTGTCTGTTCACAAACTGTTCAACAACTGACACAGCACATGCTTGAGTACTGCGCTTCACATGATTGACGATACTAGGAATCTCCCCAATAGTGAACAGCCTGGCTCGCGAGGCTCTGCCCCTGTTGCTTGCTGACGGCACAGAAGCATAGAGAGATAACTCTTAAAAATCATTTCCCTTCCGGAATCTATATGCAACATTGCCATCAGACTCTACAATGGGAGAGTGCTTGTGGCTCGGCATTGTCAGCTGCAGATATGACACAAACTCAATACCCGAAAATCCAGTGAGTGAGTCATAGGATTGTTCAATTCGTTCAGAGGTAGCAACAATCTCGTCCAGCAAGTCTATGATATAGGCATCCTGAGACTGTAACTTCTTGATAATCAACTGCAACTGGAGCAGCAACGGTCTCATGGCTGCAGCTGCAAGTGGAGTACCGTTGTCGGTGATTCGATCGAGCAATGCATTCGCAGCTGCAACATCGGTGCCTGTCTTGCCGTCCTGGATGTCTGCTGCAGTCAGCATCAGTGCTGGAATATTGCTACACACCCTCTCTAATGGACCATGATGTGAAATCCAGCGCGTTTCCACATCACGTAGCATAACAAGCTCTGGCACACCGAGTGCTTTTTGGTTGTCACTGAGCCAGCGGGCCCGATTGTACGAACGTGCACACAGTGAATAAGCACACTTCAACAGATCAATGGCATTAGACGCGATCGTGTACTTGGAGATGGCGTCAGCGAATAGATCGATACCGTGGGCTATACAGTGGAGCTGCAGGGCCCAAGGAGCAAACGTCCCTCTAGCCTGAAGGAAAACACCATTCACAGATCCCTAGAGAGTGCTAGCACCATCCGAAGCGCCCATCACAATCTTGCGAGCTAGATCGTTCTGTGAGAGGTTGGTACACGAAAGTCCAGCCTGTGGAAGTGACCTCTTGCCGCCCACGATAGATGCCTGCTGCTCCGCGCCAGTCGCTGCGGTTTGGGAGTCACTGCGGTTTGGGGGACCTGCAGCATCTGCTGCGAGGTGCCCGCAGCCACCTTCTGAGAGTTGTTATCGTGCAGCTTGTTCGCTTTCCGCTCCTGACCAGTACCCTTCCTGTGGTGCTGGTGTTTGACTCCTTGTTAGCTACTCTGCGCAATGACTTCAAGCTATCGTAACTCATGCGTTCTACATCGCATAGTGACATCGAACCCATGCGTAGATCAGGATATGGCCTTGTTGAACATATCCAACCTAGTTCAAGGTACTTGGGGGCCACTTGACATCTGAGATCAGGTGTCCAGTGGTTGTTCAATTATGAGGTATGCTAACTCATGCTTCGAAGATGTTATTGTGACATTGCAGAGCATCATGACAATGCAGGTGATTTTCATGTATAAAAGGCATGTCGTAAACTGTGGTTAGGTACATACCGTTGGGGATGTGTTCATATAAGCCTCCAGAGAGTTGATGAGGTAGTCCACAGTCGGCCTTTCGTACGGATTTTCTGAGAGGCACTGCTGCAGAAGGTCCCGCAGCCACTCAATGCCATCCCAGCACATTATTGTCTCTCGCGAAAGAGCTTCGAAAACAGACTTCCGGGTTTCACCAGTAGAGGTGTTGACTCCCCGCTCCCCATGTACATGTTTGACACCGTGGCCGTTTGACTCACGCGTAGGCATCTCATCAGGTACGTCATCAGGTCGGACCTTTTTCAGCAACTGAAAGACTGTGACACCAAAGCTGTATACTTTGGCAGACGGGTGAGATTTGACTGCTTGACGGTGAGCCTGCCGAATCTCGGGGGCCATGTGGGATTTGGTGCCAACACCGATGCAGATGTCCTCCTCCTTGCGCACGGAAAAACCAAAGTCGGTGAGTTTGATTGATCTAGGACCGCCCACAAAGTTCTGCAGCTTTACATCCATGTGGACAAAGTCTTTCCCGTGGACATGACGGAGCGCGAGGAGCATGTACCGCATCACTAACACAGCGTTCTGGATGCTCCAAGCGCAGAAGTCGAAAATATCGTCATCGGTCCCCTCGCAAACCTCCACCACCATTTGCGTAATCATCGGTTTATTCCTTCTTGATCTAACGTAACCCAAGTATTTCACGATGTTAGGGTGCTGCGTTTGAGAGTGCACGTGCGCCTCCATGGTCAGGTCGTCCTTGAAGTCCTCGGACGTTTGTTCGCTGGTGGCAAGTTTGGGGGAGCTGGAGCGGATTCTCTTGGCGTTTATCTGCTTAACCGCAACCTCCCCTACCCCTCCTTCGTCGTTGGGTAGTGCACACTTCAGAACCTGCAAGTCCGTTCCATGTTTGATCAGTTTTTACAGATTCGCTTTCTGTGAATAGTGATCATGCCTGCGAGGAGTAGATGTGTCAAATGCTCATGCCCGCGAGGAGCAGATGTGTCAATGTAGGGTAAGGGATCATTAGGAATTGTGGACCGGATGGTAAGTTTTGCATGCACCGGCTATATGAGAGCTTTACGAGCTTGGTATGGGCGGTGTGCTGACGCTTGGGACTTGGTGGAATGCTCTTCAAAGGTCAAAGAGTTGCGAATAAGTAACCGAATTGTATCACCTTGGTATACGCCAGAAAGAAACATCACAAGATCGGGGATATCCCCCGAAAGGCACAATCTGAGCAAACGGATGATCCAATTGTCCTGCCCCGTGCACTATTTTGCATTTCACTTTGTAACTTTACACACTTTGTAAATTCATTAGTCACTGAGGCATCTAGTCGATGATGTAACGCAAGATCGCACCGAGCCCTGGCGCACCCTCTTCCAAGCTGTCCCCGAACTTTCAGGGACGATGTGGGATAGCACTTTTTGCTATTCTTTTCCTCCAACACCACAACACGATCAGATTCGCAAAGAGGCTCCTGCACAACAAGAGCATGTGGCCGTTGCAGTCGGTGCGCCAGGAGAAAGTGGTGACGTCGGACTGTTCTTGTGGCACCAAGTCATGGGAACCGATGCCATGCACTCTCAGTAAAAACGAACTGCAGTAAGAAGTTAGTTCGTATCTGTTTCACTAGGGTCGAAATAATAGGATTTGTCGCATCCGAACTGGTGATATGTGCAAAGGCTATGTGAGGAGCGATGCTACAGTTTGGTCTGGGACCCGAACAGCAGCATCAATGACAAGCCTACTATGCAATTCTTGTAGGCTCTGGCGGCAATGATTGATTATCTGCTTCGAATTGTCTGTGGTTCATGGGTGCGAACAGTTATGCGCATTCACCCACATAAGAATGCTGACTCGAAGACGTTGTCAACTTTTAACTCGGCAGCAAGATCATACACATGTTACCTCAAACGTATGCGACGCATGCGAAATGAAGGTCGACTGAGGATACGTGGCACAGCGCATTACGTGGGACAGGCTGAACTGTTCCGCGCTGTCGCATCGCGATGATATCCCTGCCACAGTTGCGACACAGCACATGTGATTCTGTCGCAGGGGTGCACGTGTTTCATGTGCAGTTCTTTAGATCGGGCGTGCTCGATCGCCTCGCGAGGCTTTATCATGGTAGGTACGATTTGTAGCCGCTGGTGCAGGTGTGGCATATATATATGTCTGTGGGGAAGTTCTTCGAATCAAAGACATGAGATTAAAAGAAGGCCCATGTCTTCAGTATCGTAGGTGGAGGGATATGCCTGCCTCGTACATCAGCGACACAAAGATTGTGACAGCGGTTCAGAAAACTCCTCAGCAGGTGAGTAGAGGTGTGGAGTATGCAGCCGATATGTAACATGGTGAGAATAACATTTGCGTTCTTACCTCGCCCGCCTTCCCTCCACAAATATGCTCAAGAGGTGCGACGTACGCGACGGGATGCTTCCAGAAGCTGTAGGCATCTGATAGCAACAAAGTGAAATCGCGGATCATTTTCTGCACAACATGACAAGTCAATGGTATGTGCCAGATGTCGGAGGTATCCAGTGCTAGTGCACAGGGGGGGCGCTTCGACTTCGCATAATCAGCAGCCAAGGCGCCCTGATGCAGTACGAACAGCGCCCGGTTCGGCCATTCTCGTTCGGTGAGATGGAGTCAATTCTAACATTGTATGTAGACTATGTGCTTTTGCCGGCAACGTAGCGAGTACAGTAAGCGCAGGCTTGTTCTGAACGGAGATGCAGTGCTTAGTGGACGCGGAATCATGCGTTGACAAAGCCATGCGTACTGAGGCGTACTGAGGGCACACAGGATGTTCATCAATAAGGGATTCGAGCAACTCTGCTTAGCGGCGATGGGATATGCTCATGGAGTGGTGTGGACTCATGATATGTTGCATTGCAATTGCGTCATGAAATCGATGGCATGCATTGCCGGATTGTGTCGTTCCACGCGATATGAACGTCCATCTTGCACCTGCCCCTGCACGGACTTGCCGATGTACAAATTTTGCTGCCCACCTACATCCACGTATGTTTCCAAATGCTGTTTGATGCATAGTGATGTTTCGGTCTGTCCAAGCATGCAGAATGAGCACACCTGCGGCGACCAACGATGAGTCCCTTGCGCAAGTTTTTGGAATTGAGTTTTAAATTGGGCGGTTTCTGCGGAGTAGTCAGCGTGCCCAAAACGGTAGAAACGTTCTCAGCATGGAATCCCTTCCACTGGTTTTCTTATGGCAGAACATGTCATTCTCTGGATACTGCATGACGTTCCTGCATAGTTCTTCGTCAATATGCGCTCTGGCATATCCTTGTCCAGAAACGAGGAGCTTGGCGTTTCAGTGCCAAGCTTTCTATCTTTATATGCAAGCCCTGTACAAGAAACCGTTGGCGTATGTCCCCAGCTTGCGTACATACTGTGGAATCTTCCGGAAGACGCAAGGTTATAGCTGTCGTCATTTGGTGGTGATATACTCCTGAGATCAGAAACTCGAAAAAAGGCACAGATTCCTGCACAAGGTACAAGTGTGTTGAAGTCGAGGTGGGGTGGAGACTTAAGGATGCACCGTTTTAATCATGACGCTTTGCGCAACATAAGAAAAACAAATCAAGGGGATTCTGACTTTCGGAAAATATTCCGTGAAAAGCGCCTGAATGGCACTTTTCAGCCCCTGTGGTGGATCAGAATGATACACTACGTGCATAGGATGCTAAATATGCACTCTTATTGACGAGGTGTGCTTGGGGTGGTGCTCCAGGCGCCAGTTCAGTGTATATGGTGTGCTGAGTCAGTGACAACCCCCCTTAGCCACTTACCGACAACTGCACCATTTGAGCCCTCAGAGTCATCAAAATGTCATACAAACAACTTTTAAACTTATTGTTTCCAACAACATACAAAGTCGAATAGAACAGGTTTCAGCTTCATCCGAGAAGCCAGTTGTCTGATTTTGCAACTTTCACGCTTGTCCCAAGAAAAAAATATATTCTGCATCGCCATGTTGCGCAAAGCGTCTGGATTAAAACGGTGCAGCCTAACTGTGCTTACCTACGTAGGTACGGCGTTCTTCGAGGCGTCAGATGAACACATTCTGGTGATCAGGGATCAGATGCTTGTTTGGACCGCTGCTCAGGAGGCATGGGCCGCCTTCTGATGCAGACTCTCATGAATGGCGCATATCTGAACATTTCGTGATGAGCAACCCCACCCCCCTCTACCCGTTCCTGTTCTTCTGATAAAAAACTACAATGTTGCAGAAATGCCTGTTACATGTAGGCTTCCCTGTGACATTCCGTGACCACACGAGATGTTTTAGGGACAGGTTGTCGAAGATTGGAAAGGAAATATGCAGTATCCTACCATATTCCCTCATTTCTGTGTTGCTACCTCCTAGTAGTGCTCTGTAGGTTGACCTCTGGGACTGAAATGCTGTTGCAGCACATGCATCCTGTGCCCTTGTTATGAGGCGACGTAAAGGGTATACAGAAGGTTCTGGGGTGTGAACTTTGATTAGCTTTTGGTGACACTCAGCATTAATGCTATTGACAATATTGGCTACCTTGGCGTGGGTCACAGATAAAACATGCCTCGTTACGGATGTACTGGATGATGTTGCTATGTTTGCCTTTCCTTCGACAGCTTTTCGGAAAGGCTGGCCTTGAAGCACAAAGGGGCAACAGTACCTGCAGCTAATGATGTGTTTCCACATGCCACCACAAAGCATAGCCCCTCCACGCAGGGATCCGTTGCTAGGAATGACTGTCTGCTTTGCTTTGAGAGAGAAAGACCCCTGATGTAGCTTTCCACTCACCCGATTAAAAGGGCTCCGGGCGTGTAGCATTGAATTAAATGTTCGAACGCCTTCTTGCAGAAGCGCTGTGAGTACATGATAGCGCACACTCCTGGAAAGTTCGATATGACCGTCTCAGGAAGGTTTAATTCGCGTAACGTTGATGTGCCGATGGAAAGCAGCCTGGTGTACAATTTGCCCCTGCTTCAAGACGTGTTGGCTAAGATACGGCTCGCTCCACCACCACATGTAGAACAAGTCGCGACTCGGCACGGAACATTGAAATATCTTTACCACGCTGTTGCTTCGTGTGCCTGTTGGTGCTCCTGGAGGGCGACATAATAGCACAGCATTGGTTCACCTCCGGCAGCGGCCTCAGCCTGCCTGCGCGAACTCTCGAGGTGATCCATGCAACAATTACCCAAGTCCTTGTCCTTGGCGGTCTGCTGTCATGTTAAATCCTGATTGTCCTGTATACATACACCAGCACAACGATCACTACTGCATGTATCGTGCACGAGCACCTGGTAGCAGATGTGGCAACAGAAGACCGCAGTGCAAAAAGAAGAACCTGTCGCATGTGCGTTGTTGTTGTTCTGCAGGCGCCATGTGGCGTGAACTACAGGAAAGTGCAAGCTGATGTGATCCCCTGGCTGCAGCAGCATCCCAGTCAAGTGCTGCACTGTGCCAGATCTGTTGACCACGAATCGTTCGTCGATTCCTTTATCTCGTCGCACAGCTGGCAATGGATGCAGGTGAGTCCCGTCGCTCATGTTACGCACATGGGATGCTGCACTGGTGTACCTACAGGTCAGTATCCAGTGTACCACATTTCGATCGCAACAGAGAGAGCCGTCAAGCATAAGCTGGCTGTGTTTTGAATGCATCAATAAGCGTTTGCCCTGTGAGCAGTAGCTGGGACTGGGACGTCCACACATGGTTGTTTTGAATGAAGTTTTGAATGAAGTTTTGAATGAAGTTTTGAATGAAGTTTTGAATGAAGTTTTGAATGAAGTTTTGAATGAAGTTTT
>JAUMHD010031221.1:0-23205 GCA_032359135.1 Ulvella scutata | reverse complement strand
GGGCACAACTCAGATACTGCCTACTGATTCGCAACCACAGACCACGATCTACAACACCAGTGGAACAAGCAACAGTACCAAGGCCTTGGGGGCCAAAAAGGATTAAAACAGATTTATTTTGGCGTAGTTTTTATCTTTTTCAAACAAAATTCCATCTGCTTCGAAGAACCCAACAGGAGCACGTTTAGAAATGTTCAATGCATACCATCAAACTCTGAGCTCGATCACTAGATTGCCTGTTTCTGAACCTTCCATTCTACAGGCTGCTGCCCATGGCCACTTCTGCCGGCTTCTTTCAACTTCCAAGGGTTCCTGTTGCACTCCACCAGCTGCTTTTCAGTAATGTAAGGAATTACGGATTCTATGCAAGCAATATGCCTCCCCTCTGTCTCTTTCGACACCACCCACAGCCTTTTTTTTGAGCATGTTTGTTTTGTACTGCCCATTGCTGCACTGAGATTGCACTGCCCATTGCTGCACTGAGATTGCACTGCTCATTGCTGCACTCAAGACGCGGGGCAGAGTGCAAACACAACAAGTACTCAAAGATGGTCTACTGAGAGATTACATCGACAGGATTGTAGGACTAGAAATTGGGTTGGTCTCATGGAGTGAAACATCATCAGCACCAACATATATCCAGCACATCAGTCATAACTCCACCTCCACAAAGAGAACATACAGCCCAGCATCCGGGGCATCATTGTCAATGTACACAAACTAACTGACCACCGACACATGTAGCGCTACAAGTGTGTGTAAAGTTTCAGGCACAACTCCATAGAATGGCTCATGTACCAGCACATAATCGCATGAGAACTTAGCTCCACCTCGCACAAACGACTCAGGGTGAGCGCCACATGTGTAAATCGTCAGTGACTTTGGTAACGTCCAAAGTCATAGATCATTACTGTTGCGTTGCCACATGCAGGTGGAGGCCAAAGGCAAGCGCGGCCGCCGCGGACCTCCCCGTGGACCACCAAGTTGCAGGAAACAAGAAGATTGTTACGGCAAGGTGGAAGTTGATAACTCTGACTGCCAAGACATCAAATGCCGCAATCGCAGATGCGTGGTCGTAAGTCTTGAAGGCGGGTTTCCCCCAGTAGTCATTCACCATGTAGCACATGCATGAGTACCTCTGCTTCAACTCACCAGTTTTGTATCTTTCATCCTTCATTGTAGCCTTGCGATACAGCGCATGCGCATATTGCATTCGATTTGATACCACACAACAACCTGATTCCTCGTACTGTTCATATAAAAGAGCATCTTGAAGCGAGCTTTCTTCATATGACATACGAAAGTACTGAAGAAAGAGACTGGCATTTCATTTGGTGTGTCTGTAGAACGTATTGTCCCTTTTGTACATGAGCGATGCTATGGAGTTATGCCTGTGACTTTACACACCTTTTTTACATATTTGAACACACACATGCTCTGCAGGACTTCCATGCGGTTTGTCTGCGCCTGGCAGTGGAGGAAACAAAATGAAAGGTTCCAAAGGCTGTGGTGGCGTGTGCACCAAGGCGGGAACATGTGTGCCGAAGCAAGGTGCTTACCCTTGAGTGCAAACTCCCGAGCAAAAACTGCATCATTGAGCAAGTTTCAAAAGAGCTGTTTCATTGAGCAAAGTTTCTGTTTCAAAAAGCTCTTCACAGTACGTTCACCAAGTAAAAAGCGCATGCATGCCAAGCAGCTGCGGCGGTCGGGGCTGCCCCGAGTGGTCAACATGACCCTCCCTCAGCAAGGAAATCCCTGCATGCATGCTGTAGTATTCAGTGCTACCGGTGGAGAACGAAGACATTTCATGTGGCCACCATGTTAACGCCCAGTCGTGCCTTTCTTCCCCGGCCACCTACCCCTCAGGATTACATTGAGTGCCGACTTCTTGTCCTGGGACGAAATAAATAGTTGTTGTGCGGACTTCCCCCAGGTAAATCATCGGAGAATATTGAAATGTTCTATGTGCCACCCCCCCCCCCCCTCCAAATATGATTTCGCCCGAATACTTACTTTTGCCCAGTTTCTTTGAAGCAACCCTGGTACCTACTTGCCCACCTCCCCTGGAGACAGTGACCCATCAGATCACTGAGGGGAGGGCACATGTTACCCCTCGTGAGGCATCGTTACTGTGAAATTGATATGAATTGAAACGATTTTACTTTCAAACGGTCCCTTTTACGGCAAAAATACCCAAAATCCTATGTTCATATGGCCTTCCTGTAAAATTGTTTATACATAAAGCAAATCGGGAACCACGCCAAAAGGAACAAGTTTTCGCAGGACCTCGGGGTGAGTGTGAGTACAACTACGACTGCTGCGAGGATTTGACATGCAAGGCACCAACATTGCAAGGCAAGAATCGGAGCGGGTCGCTTGCAAAGACTTGTCAGCCACAGTGCCTGGACAAGAATGATATGTGCCGCCCCCCGCCCCCTTCTGCTCCAAAACGTCTTCTTCTGGGGAAACCAAGCATGCCACCACCACCACCAGGACCAGAGTGCTGCGGTAATCTGGTGAGTCACTTCCACCAGCCTCACTTCTTCTGCACCCCTGCATGCACGTTTGCAGCCACGCAACTGTGAGACTGTGATGTGTGTGTAGTGTTACATGTAACTCCATAGAATGGCTCATGTACCAGCAACTCATCGCAATCATGCAACAAATGTGTGTGTAGTGTTACAGGCATAACTCAATAGAATGGCTCATGTACCAGCAAATCATCGCAATCATGCAACAGAGTAATTATATCGACATGGCGCGGAGGATAGAGCAAGTGCAACAACTCTCAAGTCATGTTGACTGCTACACGCTATGGGTTGCAACAGTTGTGCACAGTGTCATTCCATGTGACAGCTGAAAATATCTGATGTATGATATCTGGCATACTATACCCCATCATTCATTCACATCAGCGTTAACAATTATGATATGCTGTGTGCAGGTTTGCGTGAGTCAGGGTCCAAGCATATCCAATGGACCCTCGACTGGGATCTGCAGAGATGACAACCCCCCATGAACCTTTGAAAGGGGTGGTTAAGCCTGAGCAAGACGAGTCGAACAAGTGTGAACAACGAAGAACAGGGAGAGAGAAGGGGGAACAGTCGTGTGTACCGGATTATCGTTGATATGTGGCGATGGTTGGATGATGCTTCACCCTCAACTAGCTGATATTCTCGCCAGGATATCCTCGCCAGGTTGGTTGCATCATCCTCACCAAGCCGCTATTTATGGCCACTATGCATTTATGTTCGTGCCCATTGGAGTCAAGTTCAGAGAATTCAGAGAATTCAATTGAATTCACAGAATTCACAGAATTCGGAGCATTCGAGGAACAGATGGAAAAGGTCCTGAGGCGTCACCTGCAGAGTCCCTGCTTGAGCCACCAGTCTCAAGAATAGGACCCACAACTGTGTATGTACACTGATGTGTCGTCATGCATGCATACGAGTTTGCACAGTTAGTTGTTGCCGGTACTTCGTGGCAAAAAAACTGCGCGGATACTTTTTTGTGTGGTCAACGAGTAGCAAAGACTGCAACACAATGCATGAGGTTGGAAAAGAATTGTTTGATACTGTTTTTTGAACCGGAGCCCAAAGGTTTTGCCTGGGGGCCGGTGCGTTTTGTATTTGATTTGAGGTGAGGCAGGTGGGTGAGCATACACGTTCAGCGGAGGCACTGTGAGGGTGCTTTCCCGCTGCTCAGACCTCTCTGCAGTGGATCAAGACAAGATCTGAAGATCAACTATTGAAGATTTGAATTTGAAATTTGATGAATATTTTGGGCCACCATGAAGTTGAGTGGAGTCGATGGTGGGGTCCCAGGATACTCATAAGAAGCTTGAGTGTGGGATCGCCGCAACCCTAGACAACTAGGGTTGTACAGTACTGCATAGCGCATTGAGCTGCATGCATGCATGGCGGAAGGAGAATGTGTGCTCGATGTGCCGCAGCAGGTGCATGCTGTAACTCCCTGAAGGGAAAAAAGTGTTGCTCTGTTCCCCTAATCTGGTATGGGTGGGTTTCTGCAACCCGAAACTGTTGAAAATACACACACCCGGTCGCCGAGGTACACTACACAGAATCGGCACGTCGACTGCTTTTACGAGGCGTACCAGCCATGTGACAGACTTTGCTTGCAGCGACGTCTGCCACATAGCTGGTACGCCTCATAGCAGTCAAGATCTTCCCGGCAAGCACGTGTTACACCTTGCACAAGTGCATCCGCCTTCGAATCCAAGTTGCCTCGTGTTCTGTGTACGACACAAGCGCATGCAGTCTGTCGTATATCCCACGAAAGGGGTGCGGCTCACGAAAATGAAAGTGCGATGCCACAGAGCATCTGAAAGCAGCCAACAACGCAAGCACCTTGCAACAGCTAGCAATCTTGGTACGCGTACCAAAGAGCAGAAAACGCGCTAAGACAAGATTAAAGCACACAGGCAGCTACAGCCACAGACTCAATACTCTACACAATAGCACCATGCCCAAGAAGCACAGAACGGACAGCCTGAGATAACGGGCCATCGCCGCCAGCGAGGCACTCGCCAGGTACCAGCAGGAGGGAACACACCAGAAGCATACCCGGATGGCAACGTGCTTGCCGCAGGAGGTGGCGGGAGGGGGAGGGTGCCAGGGACAGTGCGCCAGGGACGTGGGAAGGGGGCGCCCCAGGAAGGATGGGGGTGTGTGGCACGGGGCGCCTGTGGGGGAGATTGTCCGAGGGGGGTTGAGGCACTGGATGCAGGCGAGTGTTGCGATATGAGGGTGGTGATGGGGGCGGGGTCATCATGTAGCATCCAGGGGCAGGGAAGGGGGTGCGCTCCGGGCTGTTGGCACCGGCAAGGGCGGGGCGGGAGCTCCGAGGGTGAGGGTGAGGGCGTTTCACATACTTGCGAACACATACTCCAACGAATTCGTCATTGCCGCTCAAAACTCGCACCGGTGCATCACCACATTGAGTCTCGGTTGCGTCATGACTTATACGTATGGAGTCTCGTTATTCAGGCGAGTTCACTTGTATGTCGCAACATGTAGTGGTTCTGCTCCAAGAAACCAACGTGTGAAGGCTGCAAAGTACACACGCCCAGTACAAATGAAAGCTGTATGTCATTTACTGACACATGCACAACGTTTCGTGTCTGCCAGGCACTCCGAATTCGAATGCGCAATAGGTTCTTCCATCTCCACTGTCCTCCACACTACCTCTTTTGCGTTCGAGGTTTTATGTCATATATAAGGTGCGCTTCCAGCTGCTGCATAGCGTCTTGCAGTTGGATTCCACACAAGGCGGCAGAGCATTCGATTCAATGCAACGCCTCACGATCACGAGCGTATCCCGAGCACACGATCGTTGCACAACACATTGTTTAAACAGTAGATGTCTTCCTCATCCATGAATTGCAGCTTGTGCTCGTTAAGTAAACTAGCCCGTGTGATGATGTGGGCATGTCTCGAGATTTGCGCTGGCAAGATGCAGTTTTTCATACGCCGATGCACTAACCTGGTACAAGGTCTGAAAAAGCGATGGTGCATGTCATCACTTGGCGAACGAGTGCCAATCCAGGACCATCCTAGCAATAAAACAATCCATGGCCATCCTAGCACTTGCAAGCAGCCACAGCAATTGCACAAGAGGGCGGCACTGCAGCTGCATGATGGATACCCTTTCTTTTGATCCTGCATCTGTCAAATCTGCGCCATCCAACTGCTATCGCACCTTGTTCTGACGTACACGTCTTGGTGTAGCTTGGCCTGGGACTCGCCATAGCTCAATGTAATCGTCCAGTCACACACCTCCTCGGCAATGCCTAGCACGTTATTGCAAGAAGACAGCCACGCAGTTAACGGTTGTGCGGTGGTTCGTGAAGGCTACGGTGCCTGACGAGGGGTTCCATGCCTGCGCAGCTGAAACACAAATCCTGAAGAAGATATGACAGCCTAACCGAGGGTCAGACGAATACATGTTGGTATCTATGGCCACTTGAAGAAGATGCAAGGCACAATGGCAAGTAAAGCAGACATAGCGCAAAAAGAAACAAATGTGCTTTGTTGAATCTAAACTGGTGATCTATGCTTTCAGATGAGTGAAGTGGTGGATGTTTTGTGTTAGTTGCTTTTGACTATTTGGGTTCATGCCTATTCACTACCTTTCCGGTTTGTAAAGGTGATCTATGCATTCAGACTACGATACCCGTTGTGGAATGGAACTCATGTATGATTAATTGGCCCATTCAGGCACTGTGTGATCCCAAGGCTCAGCCTGCCTCAGTGTGTGCAGGGGTATGGCGTCCTGGCCGCTGGTATGCATGCTGCTGGCAGTGTGCCTCACACTCCCAAGCGCAAAGGGTGCGCTTCAGATACAGGCTACCCTCTACCACTAGCACGTGCACCCATCCCAGGGCTGTTAACGAGCCAGGTCATGGTGCACTCATCCCGGCAGTGCAAGTGCTGTAATATTTCAGCCCCCGCTTGCTTGCATCGGCCACATTCTCAGAAAAAATATATTTGTGCAACCGGCGAAAGATAAAGTTCGTGGGATGCTTCTGCTACAGTGCATCGTGACCATGCACTGCCTCTGGATTTGTGACGAGGATATTGCGAGTGCATGGCGAATCAATTCGAAGCAGGGTTGCAGCATGTTGATGTACCCAAGGTCTCTGACGTTTCAGACACTGCAGGTAATGGGCATTCACGTCCCCCACCCCCTCCCCCACCGGCACCCCAACCCCCACCGGCACCCCCACCTGAGGAGAGCCTTCCTTGCTACGCTGGTGGGGATGACTGCAGCTACCTAAGGGATCAAGCATGCCAGTATCACAGGTGCTAGCCCCATGTGCTCCTCTTGTGCTGCATTCTCACACTCATACACAGAGCAGTATACATTGCGAACAACATACACAGTGGTGCTGGTGCCCCTGAAGCATTTCCTCGACATGTCGAACTGTATAACGATGTGCTTTCGTAACAGACCAGCAATGCATGACCAGAGCAAGCAACATGTTTTATGGACGGTGTTCGGTTCATGCACATCATGTTCACAAAAAATGTTTTTTCATCGATCTCCAGAAGACCACATTAGGCGATTTGTGGCTCAGAACCCTTCAACCACATGGCTGTTACCCTTTTGCACCATTTCAAGATTTCATGCACTGTTTTGTTTGAATATGACTGTGAGTTTTACAAACCGGAAAGGTAGGCATGAACCCAAATAGTCAAAGTCAACTAACACTAAATGTCTACTCAATATCAGTTTGTTCATTATTTCACATGAGCCATTCATGGTACATGAGCCATGCTATGGAGTTAAGCTTGTAACTTTAAACACTGTGTATTATTTTAGTGCACGTATTGCTCAGATGTGCAGTGGTTAAAGTTTGTGTGAAGTTACAGGCATAACTCCATAGAATGGCTTATGTACCGGCAAATCAATGCATGGCAACTTAGCTTGACCTCGCATAAACGACAAAGGACATGCCACTATGTCAGCAGTCAGAGTTTTGTCAACACTTCTGTTAGGGTTTGCTGTCGTGCCTTGGTTGCGTAGGGATGTTCGCCATTCCCTCTTAGTCGAAGAAGACATTGGTGGCGTGTTCCCCTGGATTGATTCGGTCCCTGTACTCAAGTGTCATGGCTTGGTGCACCATGTGGGTACAGAGGCTTGCTTGATTCCCTGTCGTTGCTTCGGTAGTGGCATGTCCTGTATCGTTTGTGCGAGGTGGAGCGAAGTTGGCATGCAATGATTTGCTGGTACATGAGCCATTCTATGGAGCTTTGCCTGTAACTTTACACAAACTTCCAAAACCAAGACGATCTGTCATTTCATGTGTTACAATACAAGCCATGCGGCAAGCCCTTAGATAGCAAGAACCAACCGTTCTGCAGAACTCTCTGGAGAAAACGTATGTGTTTTGTATTCATGCGTCACAGTGTGCCCAACTGGAGAAAACGACCCAGATTTTGGATAATCTGGTTCGTACTATTCACCACCTTTGTAAACAAGCATCCCTCGCAACAGTTCGGGCGAACCAAAACTCACAGTATTGACATGATATGCAGATGCGACCGAGAGGCGGGCTCCTGTGTGTCTGATTACGAACCCCTGGGAGCCCCCTGTGGTGTAGACGGCGGCTACTTTGTTGGTTTTCAGACAGATGAGGAGGATGTCTGCAACAAGGGCCCTGGCTTCTGCGCCATGGTGTACAGTGATTTTTACGAAGAGTCTCGCATCAGGTGCATCGGCATTCCTGACGTGGGGGCTCCCTGTGACGACAACTACGAGTGCACAGAGAAAGACAGGTGCCAGCAGGAGGTGCTGGAAGATGGGTTTGTGGTGGGGGTGTGCAAGGGGGACTTTGTTGGAGAGAGCGTCCGCTGTAGAGACTTCAACAGCTGCACAAAGAATAGCAGGTGCGCGCTGTACACCCATTTGTTTCGTCTTCGGTACCACGTTTGAAAATTAAAGTTACAGGCTAAACTCCATAGCATGGCTCATGTATCAACAAATCATCGCATGCCAACTTAGTTCGACCTCGCACTAACGGCACAGGACATGCCACTACCAAAGCAACGACAGGGATTCAACCTCTCTACCCACATGGTGCACCAAGCCATGACACTTGAGTATAGGGACTGACTCAAGCCGGAGGCACGTGCCACCAACGTCCTCTTAGACTCACCACGTTTGTTGACTTGGTTGTGTGATTAGGGTGGTAGGGGGTAAGTGGGTGAGAGCCGGTCCAGACGGCTAGGGGGGGCAGGGGGCGGCGTATGCGCCGAAGTCCCTGGGGTACGGGGGCATCGGCAGGGCCGCGGGTCTCTCATTTCCTGGACAAGTGATACTACACAAACACGCAGGGTGCACCAAAACCGAGTATCTATAACTAGTTAACAACGCAAGCACCGCAAAAGAAAAAGAAAGAAAAACTCTTGTGACGCCTTCCATGGAGTATGAACACACCTACGTAGCGAAAAACAGAAGCAGCTTTCAGAATACAGCTTGGTTGTGGGTTTGTGAAGTTCACAGTGTGCTCTGCGATCATCTAGAAGGGCGTGGGATATGAGGGGTTCGATTTTTAGCACTTGAAGGTCATTCAAATACTTGATGATTGCTCAAACCTCAAGCGTTGATTTTAAGCCCTTGCAGTGACAGAGGCAGGGTTTTCTTTGCAGTGCTGTATACGTGCATGCATGCCTACTTCACCGTTTAATGCACTTCAGTGCATGAAGATCTTCTCCTGATGAAGACATGAACTACGTAACGGGGTTTTGAATTTGGATGTAAGCGTCTGCGGATTCGCCCGCATGATCGAAACAGCGGGTGATCAATGCAAGGAATGCCTGTACACCATTGGAAACCTCTGCGTCCCACCTAACACATTTTTGCAGGTGCCAGCTATTGGACTTCGGTGACCGCAAGCAAGTGCCCACCTGCAGAGGCGACGCGACCTACGAACCCTGCAACGACTTCGTCTTTTGCACTGATGACGACCGCTGCAGGGACAATCCTAGAAATCCCGAGTTTGGTCCGATCTGCCGCGGCATCGTCGCCGTCGGGCGGCCCTGCAATGACAACAACCCCTGCACCCTCAATGATGCATGCAGCGAGGAAGGCACCGGCGCGGGCACATACGCAGGGTTGTTCGTAGGAGGCGACACCGTGTACTACAACTACGCTACCTACGAGTACGCCTACTGCGTGGGGGAGCCTGATGTGGGGGCTGTGTGCAGCGATTACAACTCTTGCTTCCTGAACATTTGTGTCTCGATCCTTGATGGGTTCTCAGCGCAGTGCACCGCGACGCTGCGTGAGGACGGAACTCCGTGTGAGGAGAATGGGAGAGTCGGTGAGTGCAGATCGTCCAACCCTGATGATTCCAATTGTTTTTATGAGTATCCGTAGGATTGAGTGAGGGTCTTGGATAGTCACGCCGTGATCAGTTTCCAAGTGTTGCAGGTTTTCATAATGATACCTATGGCGACACACTCGAACGCGTTGCGGCCATGCCTCTTTGTGTATGCGCGCTCCTCCAAAGTGTGATGTCTCGAGTCCAGGATCATCTTGTACGATTGTCTGAACCTTCAGAAAGTTCTACCCTCTCTTAGGTCGCTTAGAGTGTGTGTAAAGTGACAGGCTTAACTCCATAGCATGGCTCATGTACCAGCAAACCATCGCATGCCCACTTAGCTCGACCTCGCACAAATGACACAGGACATGCCACTGCCGAAGCAACGACAGGGAATCAAGCTATCCTCTCTACCCACATGGTGCACCAAGCCATGACATCTCGCTTAGAGTGGGCTGGGGTTACCAAATATACCCCCCCCAACTGACACCTTGTCCTGAGCGTTACCGTGCTTTTACCGCACGGCCCTGTGTTCGAACACCGGGCCCGGTCTGGCCAGGTTCTGTATTGAAGGCCTTGAAGATCTTGTATTTTCTTCCAGCTTCAGAGCCAGGTGCAGAAAGGGTCTCTGTCTCTGGTGGTTTCTCTTCAACGGATTGCGTGAATTCAGCGACTGTGGCCCTGAGCCCGGAGCTCCTCCTGAGTATGGATACATACTATGGAACTATGGAATAGTGCCCAAATAAGTCGTTTATTTTTTTATTCTCTGCAGAAACTGCCGAATTCATAACCCAATTACAAGCATACTTGTGGCCACGAATTGCGCCATTCGCAGCACGACATCGAATCTCAGCAGATTCTTGACTCTCATGCATGAAATTTCGTTATTCCTGAAGACCGGCTTTTGTCTGGACATGTCGTGACTTCAAGAAACCACAGTCTGTTGGCTGCAAACCAAACACACCCAGTATCTCACGAGATACACACGAAAGCTGCAGGTCATTGCCCAGATACAATACCAACTTTTGAGTAATCCAGGCACAACGAATGCGGAAACGATTCTTGGTCCACTGTCCGCCTCGCTACTGTGTCAATAGCAATATCACTGCCTTGCATCAAGGTACAGCTATGTCTTACACAAGGTGCGCTTTTAGCTTCTGGGCATGACGAGCGCCAATAGTCAGATTGAGGCGGCTTCGCAATTGAAGCGATGCAATGCAGAGCCTCACGAACGTATATCAAGCAGAAGATCCTGGTACAACGCATCGTATACAAATGAGTAGTTTTTCCTGATCCAGTAAACAAAGTTTATGTCATTTATACTAGCCTGGGGGCTGGACATACCCCTTCCAAGGGCTGGTGAGATGCAGCTGAATTTGCAGTTGGCCGTAGGCGGAGGCACTAAATCAGTACAGCACAGCAGCTTATGAATCGACGATGCATGTGAACAGTTGGTGAAAGAGTGCCAAGCCAGGTCCATCCCAGCAATTCAGCATGTACACCACGGGCAGTCACGGGCCCAGACAACGCACGAGCGGGCAGTACTGCACACATCTAGCGATGGCCCTTTAGTTATATGGTTTAAGTTTTAGATCTGTGCCATCCAAACGCTACCATGCCTTGTTCACAGTGTGAACTGACTGTATTGAATAGGTACCTCACATATGCATCTACTAGCGCAGAACGGTACCCACTCTGTATATGACTCATCTCTGCTGAATTCGACCATCCAGGCAATGTGTTGTCCCAGGACAGATGCATCGAGGCCACGTCAATCAAGGCGCATGATACCACCATGTGTGCAGGGGTAGGTATGGCGTCCTGGCCGCTGGCGTGCTTGCTGGCGGCAGTGTGCCTCACACTCCCAAGCGCAAAGGGTGCGCCTCAGATCCAGGCTACCCTCTACCACTAGCAGGTGCACCCCGCCCAGGGCTGTTAGTGGGTAAGGTCACAGAACAGTCATCCCGGCAGTGTGAGCACTGGATTACTTCAGCTCCCGCTTGCTTGCATCGGCCACATTCACACTGAAGATTTGTGCAACCGGTGAAAGATCAAGTGCGTGGGTTGACGTCTGCTACAGAGCATCATCTTAGCCACATGCGTGGTCTGTTCCTTTGTGGTGAAGCTGTGAGTGCATGGAGCAACAATTCGAAGAGGGGTTGCTGCAGGCGATGGGCCATCACACTCATACACGCACCTCTACACAGTTTCCACGCATAGCACACTGTAGAGTGAATGCCCATGAGATCTTCCTTCCCGTGAAGCCAGCATGTCGAACTGTATAACGACGTGCCCCCAACACTGATCGGTGGTGGATGTCCAGCGCTATAATGCAGCGAGATAAATGCTGCTTCAGTGACAATTACACACAATAGTGCACTGACGCTTACTCTTGATTCCTGGCTATGAAATTACATGTAACATGTTCTCTTTTCAATTCCCGCATGACCGTATTTGGTCGCATGGTTGCTCTGAGAATGCACGTTACCTGTTTGCACCATTTCATTGTGTTGAATGAGTCTTGTTTGCGACAATATGATTGCATCGTCTATTCAGTTGAAACATTTGTTTCGGGCCAAATGTGTGACTCACAGCAACCTTTCTATCCCGCACATGTTAATCACCTGGGTTGGACCCATGCTCTGTGCTAAAAATGAGGAAAGAAAACACATGTTGTATTCCCACGGGAGCCTGTGCTTCAGAAGCTCAGAGTTATGAGAACTGGGTTATGAAGGCACCATGCATGCAAGGCCATGCATGGCAGCAACAACGGCACCACCCCTGAAGGTCATCAGTACCCGCCTTAAGCTAGGCTGAGTGCATCCATGCTCTGGTGTGCGGCACATACACTGGATGCAAGAGTAGACAACCCATAGACCACAAACTCACAGTTTGGCATTGAATGCATACAGATGCGACCACAAGGAAAGAGTGTGCACACCAGAGTACCTAACACTGGGCACCCCCTGTGGTGTAGACGGCGGCTACTTTGTTGGTTTTCAGACAGATGAGGAGGATGTCTGCAACAAGGGCCCTGCATTCTGCGCCATGGTGTACGACGGTGTTTTCAAAGAGCCTCGCGTCAGGTGCATCGGCATTCCTGATGTGGGGGCTGCCTGTGATGACTGCTACGAGTGCACAGAGAATGACAGGTGCCAGCAGGAGGTGCTGGAGGAGGGGTTCGTGGTGGGGGTATGCAAGGAGGACTTTCTTGCGGAAGCTCCGTGTGATGACGCCACGTACTGTACTCAAAACAGCAGGTGTGTGCTTTGCATTGATGTGTGTTGTGCTTTACAATGATTTGTTCTGTCTGTAATACGCTTTCAGACATGGTAACAAATTATACAGGCACGCACATCATCGATTCTGCAGGCGTCATACCGTTGTGAAAAGATTTCACGCCAGTGAACTTCACAATGTGCTTTGAAACATGACATTCCAGTAGGGGATGACACATCAGGGCTCCGTTTGAGAACAATTCAAGGGCATTTAAGTATTTGGTGACCGGTATACCCATGCCTCTACGCTGTTCAGCTTACCTAGTATTATAGTTCATAAACGAACAACACAATCCTAATCGTCATGCCATGCCATGCATGTCACCATGCATGCATGCATATCACATCAGTGCTCTGCGCTCACTCCCTGAGGCACAGATAATGCCCCTAAATTTGTGAGTGCAGATGTTCTGTGCAATGTGCAGAGAATGGCATGCTCTGCCACATGAAATCCATGCTCAGAACGTCTCTACTGTTTTGGGCATGCCGACTACTCCGCAGAAACCGCCGAATTCATACCCCAACTCCAAACACTTTCTGTCTTCGTCCTCCCCCATATGTACTAGAGACTATAGCATGGATGCACTCAGCCTAGCCGAGGGCGGGTCCTATTGACCCTCGGGGGCGGCGCCGCCGTTGCTGTCATGCATGTGCCTACATGCATGATGCACATGTAAATCATGCTGCTATTCAGCCTTGCGCAATGTGACAGCTAACAGCGGCTGGAATTCATAACCCATTTCCAAACAGTTTGTTGTTGATGTGGTCTTCCTGTGGTAGCATCATGCATTGTGTCCAATCCTGCATGCATGTACTTTCACGCTCAAGGATCTTGCGCCGAAACGCATCTCCTGAGGAAGCTCCTGTCCATCTAATCTCGCTCCTGATGATCTGGTTGTGTAAGTAGTGCTGTTTTGTAACCAGTACTCAACTTGTCTTCCAACTCGGAAGATTATGTGGAGCGGTCAAGAACCTTAAAATGGGACAGACGAATTCTGAGATTTTCATGGAACTCCTGTCTAGCAATGGAAAGGGTCCCACTCCATATGTCGCAGTCTATGCCCCACTCGATGTACGTCCGCAGGTGCCAGCTGTTGGACTTCGGTGACCGCAAGCAAGTGCCCACCTGCAGAGGCGACCCCACCTACGAACCTTGCAACGATTATATCTTATGCACTGATGACGACCGCTGCAGGGATGACACTAGATACGATTCTGGGCCGATCTGCCGCAGCATCATCGCAGTCGGGAGGCCCTGTGATGACAACAACCCCTGCACCCTCAATGATAGCAAGGAAGGCCCCGGGACAGGGACATACGCAGGGTTGTTCGTAGGAGGAGAGATTGAGTACTACAATTGCGCTACCTACGAAAACTACTACTGCGTGGGGGAGCCTTACGTGGGGGTGGTTTGCAGCGACTACGACTCATGTTTGCTGAACATTTGTCTCCCGATCCTTGATGGCTTCTCTGCGCAGTGCACCGCGACGCTGCGTGAGGATGGCACTTCGTGTTTTGAATATGGTCGACCGGGCTAATGCAGAACACGTGGTTCTCAAACCATCTGTGATGATGTTTCTTCTTAGTCTCATCAGGATAAAGTGACGGATCCGTCAGAAAAGTGATAGTCTTGATACTTCTGTAGTGGCCCCTTTCATGCCGTAACTCTAGTGCACGCATGAGTCTGTGTGTCCAGAGCGTATGCTAGTGACGTATGGATTTGTGACGATGGTATGTACCTTGAGCATCTTTAGAATGAAGCGCATAGAATGCAACCCATAGATTGTATATTAACAGGCATCACTCCATAGAATGGCTCATGTACCAACCATACACCAACCATGTCTACCCACATAGTGTGTAACATTACAGTCTACTTTTTTATTTTTATTTTTTGTGTTTGTCTACTCTATTGATAAATGGAGTAGACAACCCATTGGGCAAACAGGAGGTGTCGTGCCCCCCACCCCCTACCGACACCTCCTCCTGAGTTGTAACGTGCTTTCTCACACTATCCTGGGTTAGAACCCCGGTAGGGGGCAAGCTATATTGAAGGTAGATTTGTTTTCTTGACTTGTTCTTGTCTTTTTTTCCAGCTTCTGAGTTATGTGCGGAGACGGTCCCTGCCCGGTGGTTTCCCCTCTCTTTTAACGGAGTTTGTGGATTCAGCCACTGTGGCTCTGAGCCCGAAGCTCCACCTGAGCGTGGTAAAGTCCCCGAATTACTCGTTTATTCTGCTGAGAGCATAACCCAACTTCAAACACATACATGAGGCCACGAACTACGCCACTTGCAGCTCCAACATGGGGCTGGTACATCACCATATCGTATCTCAGACGATTCTTGATTCAGGTGCATGAAGTTTCGTTTTCGGAACGCCGACTTTGTCCGCATGGAGTTATTCCTGTAATTGCACTTTAAAACTCTGTCCGCACAGGTTCAGGAGACTACAGACTGTTGGTTGCAAAGCAGGCACACCCAGTATGCATGCAAGATGTAGGTCATTGCACTGGTACATGAAAAACGTTATGAGTGTTCCAGGCACAAGGTAAGATTCTTGGTGAACTGTCCGGCTCGCACCTGTGGAAATATCCGACCTGAGAATCCCTGGTGGCAAATCACTCGCACTCCATCGCCGATCCCACCTGTTTGTGACTTATATTAGGGGAATAAGAATAGGGCGCGGCTCTCAAGAACGACATGTGCAATGCCACAGATCATGTCAAAGCTCCAACACTGCCAGCACCACAACATGAAATGCACGGAAGCCTCCCAGAGAGCTGAGAACGCGCCGGCACATGCTTACTTTGTGTGTTTTACAGTTTTGGTGTTGATGTCAACAGTTGTTCCCCGCCACACAACGCACAACCGTACACAACAGCCCCATGTGCCAGAAGCTAAGAATGTACGGCCTGAACCCGCGGGTTATCGCCGCAGATGAGGCATCGCCATGGTTGGCACCCACCGGGCTCGACCAGGAGGGGCCACAACAGGAGCACACACGGGTGGTAGCGTGCTTGCCACAGGAGGTGGCGGGAGTGGGAGTGGAGCCAGGAGCGGGGGAGGGGGGCGCCCCAGGAAGGATGGGGGCGGTTGGCACGGGGCACCAGTGGGGGAAGATCATTCGTGGGGATTTGAAGCACCGGATGAAGGCGGGTGTTGCGGTATGAGGGGGGGGGGGGAGGGGGTTGGACATGCTGGGGCAGGAAAGGGGATGCCGTGGGCGCCGGCAGGGGCGGGACGGTCATGGGCTGAGGAGGGTACAGTTGTGAAAGTTACAGACGTACATCCATCACATGGCACAGCAGGAGATTGTTCACTCAGCAAGACATTCGCAACGGCGCTAGAGCTAGAGAACATAAAGCACATGGCATGGAGGAGGGTACAGTGATGGGTGGGGGCTTCGCATACTTGCGAACACATACTGACGGCTAAGAACTTTCCCATTCGCCGCTCAAAACTCGCACCGGTGCATCACCACATTGAATCGCAGTCGCGTCGCGTCAGTCATGACTGATTCCGTATGAGTCATACGGATGATATCTCGGTATTCAGGCGGGTTGACTTGACATTTAAAGTATGTCGAACATTTCGTGCTCATTCTCCAAGAAAGCACAATCTGAAGGCTGCAAAGCAAACATACCAAGTACATATGAAATCTGTAGGTCAATGCCTGACACATGCACATCGTTTCGTGTCCGACAGGCACTCCGAATTCGAATGCGCAATAGGTTCGTCCATCTCCACTGTCATCCACACTACCTCGTGAAGATACCTCTCTTGCTTTCAAGATTCGCCTATGTCCTACAGAAGGTGCGCTTTCAGCTGCTGCACATCGTCTAGTACTTGGATTCCACGCGATCGCGAGGCGGCAGAGAAGCGATGCAACGCAGTGCATCACGAGTGTATCTCGAGCAGATAGTCATTGCACAACACATTGTATAAACAGTAGTTGTCTTCCTGATCCAGTGAATTCAGCTTGTACTAGCTACAGTAGCCCCTAGCTACATGATGATATCATCGATGTGCACTTTACGAACTGCACATGTATATCTCGAGATTTGCGCTGGCAAGATGCAGCTAAGTATTACAGTTTGTTGTCTTAGCTTGCATTCAAATGGTACCAGGTCTAACAAAGCGACAGTTGGTCGAAAAGTGCCCATCCAGGTTCACTCTAGCAAGTCAGGATACTTGTTGCAAGCAGTCACAGAAATCGCACAAGCGGGAGGCACAGCAGACATCTGGCGGCGTCCCCTTAGTTTTTATCCTTCATGCTCTCAAACTTGCACCATCGAAGCGCTATCGAGCTGCTACATGTCTTGCGATTGTGTACATTTCGGCGCACGGTCATATAACTGACATAAGGGCTCAAAAATGAACAGCAGAGGCGCACAAACACACCAAAAACTGGTACATCTCCAGATGTAAGATTTTTGCAGCTCCACATACATTTTTTGTTGCGCATGGACCCGTTTTAGGCAGGCCATGTGCTCACGAGTCACAATGACAGCCGTGGTGGCTTCAATGACCTACACGTGTAATGCAAAAGGTGCTTTAAATTTTAGCTTCCGATCGGATGAGGGTCACAGACATGAGCCGTTACCTGGAATGCAACGTGCTCAACTGCGGCTTTGTCTTGTCCAGACATCATAGACTAGCGGATGTGTACCGTGCTGGCACTGCCTTTCGACGCATGAGATGTATACTGCCTGGTGCGGTGAAAGGACATGAATGCTGTATATACGCTGAGGGCAAGTAGCCGGTTAAAAACAGTACGAAGTTCACATCGCGGAACTCAGAACATCGCGCATACATGACTCAGAGACATGACCGAGTCCGTGTAGATGTCACAACTCAGTGACCTTTAATGGAGACCTCGAACGTTCACCACTCACCTCTATTATTGCCAGGGTCGTACAACAGCTCAACTGCCCGTAGTGCGGCATAATCTTGCTCCTTCCGTGTCCCGTACCATAATGCCACAACTATACCATATTCGCATACCATCATCCAGTAGCGAAAAACGGTTAATTCTACCTGGCGGCATACCTTCCCCGTTGCCTCCTTTGGTTCAATTGCTTCGGTTCCAGCGCCCTTGTGGATGTGATGACATGGGGGCACTCTCTCCTTTCCCTGTGGATGTAATCACCTGGACTTTCCATGGAGTTTTGCCTGTATGCTTGCGCGTTAATCACCTGGAGGCATCCTGTGCATTATGAATTTAGGTACGAGCCGAATGCATGTCATAGACCATACTCTCTTTCAGCCCCCCCCCCCCCCCCCACAGAAACCTTGCCATAGCTGAGCTACATTCGACACTGAACAGAGTCCAAGATCAACTTACCACAAGATTTTGCGAATAAAGTTACGCAAACTTCCGAGACTGATGGAGGTGACAAATATCACCAATATAGGCACTCCCATGCCCTTGACCCCCTGGCCTTTGCACAGACTGCATGGGTGGAAATTTCAACCACAGATAGTGGAAAACACTGTCATCCTTGCAACACAACGCGTGTCCCGTTTGCCCTGATCTTCGCCTAAGTAACACTACGGTACCTTGCCATTCAAATCCATTCTTATGCTTGATTCCCCAAACCCCGTCTTATTCTCTTGCTTGCATTGTACAATTTTCAAACTGAATTATTTTGACTCGTTTATCATTCATGTACCTCCACGTGTCCATAGCTGGGGCTTTGTTCCACATACCCTCCAATGTTTCCGCAGGGCTGCATGATTACCAGTTGCAGCAGGCAACGACTTCTGATGCAAGCGCCTGTATCAATCAACTTGCGTTACTGCAGGATTACCGAAAACGCCACCATAACTGCTAATTAGGCCACATATAACTTGAAGCAGCAGCATGCGTGATGTGTGCAGGCACTGGACATGCATCGGACGTGCATGTTCATGCGCACTGCTGGCGGCCATTGTAGTACTCCCATTCTCCGCAGGTGTGCTCTTGATTCCCACCAGGCTAGGTTAGCATAAAACCAAAAACAATGAAGAAGAGGGGGAGGAAAAAGTGTGTGACGTGCATCCTCCCTGATGATTCAAATTGAAAGTAATAACATTGGCAGGACGTCACTAAAATTTAGAGTACTCTATGTTTGGATAGTTCTCCAGTCCCCAGTCAATACAATTTACAGCCACTAACGTGCATAATTGCAACAGATAAATTCGCCTTCAGTTACCTAGGCCACTTTGAAATGGAGCTATTGTGTGTTATCTCACATTATCCTGCGTGCTGGATCGCCTCATGCATCTTCGATCACTTGCAATGCTGCGCGAACATCGCCCATACCTGATACAATTTTCTCGCCTTTGCTGGCACATGAGCCAATATACGGAGCTATGCCTGTAACTTTACACACTGTACTTTTTGTATCAGGTCATGCAACCGTCCAGGAGATGGCTCTCTATGAAATAACATATACAGGACGCGGGGGAGGGCAAGTGCAGCAAATCACAGATGTGCATTAAGCTACGCTATAGTAAAGTCGCTGTGAGCACACTAGAAGAATGGTACAATAGATGTGTTGATATCATAAGGCACAATATGCGCTGATGCAACACATGCATACTCACATACATGATATCCCAATAGTGTATGTATAAACACACCTGTATTGAAGTCGCTGTTAGCACACTAGCTGAACGTGCGGACTTCACCACCACCTTGCACATTATAGTCCTGGGACTTTCAAACCTAAGCAGCTCAATCGCTGCTGTCATGCTGGGTCTCTTGATCAGTCAACACAGTAGCTACACTGAGCAGAGGACACAGCTCTGGTGGACAACCCTATAGCCGTACCTACTGCAGCGCGCCGACACCGGCCTGCGAGGGGGTGCAGCTCATCCGGTTGACAATCAGGCAACTTGTAAACACAGGCCTATCGACAACTTGCAAACACAAGCTTACAGTGCATTGTGATTCCTGCAGTCATGCATTGCCCTCGTACAATGTGTTTTTTAAGAAAACTCAACATACATGCTATGGGCTGCACCAGATGCACACAGCGCCACGCCTGACACTACATCCAAAACTAAACAAGCAGCCCAGGCAGCCGGGCGAGACTGCTCACGCAGGAGTGCAGCTGAAGGCCCCTTTTTGTTGTGTATCATTGCATATGCATGCATATTTCAAGCAGGACTCTAGAAGTTGAATGTCATGCAGGTGACATATCTCCTCGTCCCTCACCCCCACCACCACCTACAGACAGCATCCCCTGCCGTGAAGGAGGTGATGACTGCAGCGAATATTCCCCAACCACTTGCCTGCAAGATAGGTTTGGCTTCCCCATTGTATCTAGTGGTATCACCTGTAGCCACAGTAACTGCAGTGAAGTAGAAAACGTTTCCCTGAACTGGTTCTGTAGTATACCAAAACAACGCTGAATATAATTGTCACACTCTCTTTTGATGATGTCACATGCATTCACTGCATGATTCTGAACCCCGTACGCACAGGAAACGTCACCATTCTGTACAAATCATTGCTGTGCAACATCAACATCCATACTTAATGTATTCAGAAAAAATCTTACAAATTCCCTTCCATAAAACACACATTTTTGCGAGATGTACACTGTATTTGTACAAGGTTTCTGGACATCACTCGCATGCGTTCTAACTCCCCCCCCCCCCCCTGGATACACACTCTTAATAACTGTACCTGCATGGAGTTGAATCCATCATTCGCGATATCATTAGGACAGAAGCATTTTTCTTGTCGAAACTTTCATCTGCATTGTTGTGCCTGTGAAGCCGCTAATGCCACAGATCCATGCCCGCGCAGTGCGTACACGGCACGTCATCTTGTTCAGGTGTAACAGAGACCTGAAGCTATGCATACCAGAACCTCAACCTCTGGGCACCCCTTGTGGCTCAAACGACTACACTTTTGAGTATGATGTCTGCAACAAAGGGCCGGGGTTCTGCGCAGTCGTAGAGCTGCCTGAGTCGAAGCCCACTACTCTTACATTTAGCTTCCTTACCAACGAGAAATGCATCGGCTCTCCTGTGGTGGGAGGCACCTGCGACGATCGCAACGATTGCACTGTGAATGACAGGTGCCAGCAGGTGGTGGTGAATGAGGGGTTTGTCATAGGGGTCTGCAGGGGTGATTTTGTTGGTGATGGCATCCCGTGCGATGATTACAACACATGCACAGAAAATGACAGGTACGGTGCTGAATTCTGTGTTGTAAACATCATATCACCTGTGTTTAACCGTGTTTAGGATTTGGTATTCACATTGAACTCGGCTGCCTCCCCGGGGGAGATGCTCCGGCGTATTTGCACTCTTGCTAGAGGTCTCGGGTTCGAGTCTTGGTCTGCGTAGACACTGATTTTGAATTTTTTCGAGCTTTTTGCTGCAACGTGAAGATGATTGTGGGAGAATCTACTGTGTCAGTGACATCATCGCTTCTAGCGGTAGATTACGATCATCATTCCTGGGTGGTTTTCCTGTGTTGGTTTTGATATCAGCTCAAAACCTGACAATTATTTAATCGATTTCTGTTCATAGGTGCCAACTTATGGACTTTGGGGATGGGGAGGAGCCAACCTGCAGAGGAGATGCAACCTACGAACCCTGCGATGACTACAGCTACTGCACTGATGACGACCGCTGCAGGGAGCATCCAAGAATTCCACGATTCGAGGCAGCATGCCGCGGCATTGTTGCAGTTGGTCGGCCTTGTAGCGACAACAACCCCTGCACAGTCAAAAAATTTTGTGCTGAGATTGACATTTATGGGGGCACATACGCAGGGTACTCTGGAGGTACAGATTACCGCGAGTATAAGTACACAGAGTATTTCAACTACTGCATCGGTGAGCCAGATGCGGGAGCAGACTGCAACTTATACAATCCATGCTATGAAGGCTTATGTTATGCGTTTGAGGATGGCTTCACCGCGCGGTGCCAGAGGGTGCCTGTGGAAGATGGGCAGCCTTGCACTGCTGGCTATACTAACTACAGCTATTATTGCAATGAGGAGGTCGTCTGCGGGCCTCCCAGTACTTCAATGATATAGCTCTTTGGATCTGCATCGAGTGCCAGTGGAATGCTTTGACGTGGTTGCAGTGTACAAGTGTAGTCCAGTGTATTGTGCAAGTCTGGAGTTGTTGGGAGTGTGAGAGTGCCGTGCATGTGTAATGGATGACGGCATGGGCATTGGTGGGGTTGTGCCGTGCATTGCTGTTGTGCCACAGTCAATGCTGATGGTGACACAGTTATGTGCACGACTGTTGATGTCATTTTAATAGCTGTGTTGTGTGTTTACCAATTCTGCGGCTAACAAGCAAGAACGGTGCACTACTGTTGCATGTGCGTCGATGCAAGACACGGTTCAGAGAGATACATCTGTAGTGGAACGTTGAACGCATGCACGAACCGCAAAGTCCTGAAAGCATCTCCAATGAGAAAAGCACAAAGGTACTTAATGCAGAACACACAAACGTGAGCCACCGCACTCTAAGACTGCCGGGCAAAAACATCATGCGGAATGGCATGTACCTGCACAGAGAAAGGTGCGATCAGCACATCTTGAAAGGAACAACGAAAAGTTCAAGCGATCTATACACAGATGCCATTCCCGGGCTACCATCAGCCAGCCAGACGGGCTGTGTTGGGCGTACGCCAGTAACCAGGCCAGGGGCGGCAGCAGGGAGTACTTGATGGAAGCCATAGGTGCCGGTCCCAGTGAAAGAAAGGGAGATAGGGTGTGTCAAGGCGGAATGTGAGGGAAGGGGGACAAAGATGCGTTGTGCTGCAGGCGATGGCAGCAATGCGATGCAGGAGCATTGGGGGGGGGGGTGGTGAGCATTCGCAGCGCAACGGTGCTAGAGGCGGTGTTGGGCATGGGGACAGGCACGCCTGGCAGACGGGGGTTTTTGAGTGATCGCATCGTCACAGGGATACGGGAATGAATGAGAACCTGGACAGCGCACAGAACGTAAAGAGCGTTGCTTGTGATATTGCAGTTGCATGTTGCTGGGCTGTTGAAGGCAGTTGTCGACCGCGCGTCGACAGCAAGCGCCGCATGGGCCGCGCTCTACCAGGAGCATCTTGGTTCGC
>JAUMHD010031210.1:0-23236 GCA_032359135.1 Ulvella scutata | reverse complement strand
CATCTCTGGCAAGGCGGTGGTTAAACAAGTGTTCACACAGCTGCCACCTGGCCAATTCATACATGTCTACGGTTTCGACTGCTTGTACACAAGCACAAACCAGTGTATCTCATAACCGCAGTTGCCTTATTACCACGCGAGGTTTGCTGTCCAGAACTTGCCTACCAGCATACGCTTGGACCACACACAACACCACACCAGTGTCGACCTGTTCTGTGGCACCTAAGCAAGACACATGCTTGGAAAATCCTACTCATAACAATGCATGCAACCCAATCACCTATCCAGCCTACTTCAACACAGCCTACTCCGTCCACAGCCATCTAGCCTGAATACACCTACCCTAGAAAATGCTTGTCTGCTAGTAAAGGGTTGAATCTGCCAGCGAAATGAGGAAGTAGACACTAAGAAAGCCAAGCTGGTCCGCCTGTCTCATATGTACACCGAGTGCCTGCGCTGTCGCTGGGGGGCTACCACGCGCACAAGCATGCCCACAACAAGCAGACAATGTCTGAACCACCATACCAGCCTGACTCCTGACATCCCACAGCTCTGCCACTGCACCGAGTGACGTGCAGTGGCCACCAGCTGCTGCCACCGCACAAGGCTGATGATTGTGTAAGATGCGAATATGATCAGGTCAGGCATGTAAGCATATACATGTGGCCCCAGAAGATCCCCCGGCGGTGACCGTCTCAGGTTGCAGAGTACGTGTTCAGCTCAATTGGCTTACCCATAAAACCTCCAGAGGCTATATGCAGCATGGACTCATGCCCTGCAGTGTCGGGGGAGCTGCCGGCCGCCGCAGTGGAGTGGTCAGGGATAGAGGCTAGAGCCTGAGGGCCTTGCGGGGGCGCAAACAGGTTGGGGGGCCACAGCTGCCCCGTGCTGCATGTCCTTGTCAGTGAGCATGAGCGTGCGCTACAGCCCCCAGTGGGCTGCATGGTGGGCTGTGCGGCTGACAGTGGAGGAAGGGAGTAGGGCAGCGCGAGGGTGGCTGATGATGTCGAGTCCCCAGTTGGATCCTGCCCCAAACTGGGCGGAACCAAGTCAGGGGGCGCGGTACTGGAGCTCACTGAAGCACCAGTGACGAACTGCAAGTGCATGGGCGGCAGTGGCTGTGCGTGCGCACTTGTAGCCATGCTGGTGCCAGAGGCGGAGCCTCCAGTAGGCGGCTGTGCGTACGGCGACAGCATGGCCTCATGTGCAAGCGCGCAGGTCGAGGCTGGCGACATCTCATGCATGCTGGGTGACAAGCCATGACGCTGGAGCCACGCATGATGCATTGATGGGCAGTTCAGATTGATGGAGGACTGCGCCAGGGAGGAGCGGTCCGCAGAGGCCGGCTGCAGGGGGGCCACACCTCCAGGCATGTCATGCATGCTGTGCATGCTGGGAGTAGCTGAGCGGGTGAGGGGGCTTGGACTTTGCTCCTGCTGCAGCCACGTCATGATCTTGGTGTGTGTAAGCTTGTTCAGCCAGCTGGACACACGGCCACTGGACTCTGCTGTGTTAGCTGCGGGGTGCGCCTCTTGCGCAGATTCTGGGCCAGCGCTGAGGCGGGCAGGATGCCTGGAGGTACTGTGGGTGCTTGTTTGGTGTTGTGACTGCACCTGGAGAGAAGACACCGTTTCCCATGTGCTCTTATGTGGGGCTCCTGCAGAATGCGGGGCACCACCTGCTGCGCTGGTGCGCCACGCATGCAGCTTGGGCGCTCTGCGTGAGTCAGCCACCCTCTGAGTGCACAGCTGCTGTTCTCTGCACTTGAAAAAGTAGAGCCAACAGGCTACTGCAAGCAGGATGAGGGCCGCTGCAGCTGCTGCAATGGAGATGCCTGCCAGTGCCTGCTCCGACAGCCCTCTCCGCCCGCTCTCTCCACCCATGCTGTCAGAACTGAGCCAGATGTCGGGCCATGACTGTGCTCTGCTCTGAACTCCTGCAGAGCACCAACGGTTCTTGTAGAGGTAACACAAAGGCTTGCCGTATGAATGCATCTCAGTTAGTGGCTGCATCACCTGAGACAGCATGCTACTATCGAAATACTGTTCAGAGTTCCTGAATCTTGTGCAGGTTTCTGAGCAAGTTCCTGAATTTTGAGGGCAACTGCAACTGGAGTCTCAGCTACCTGCTGCGAGCAGTCACGTTCTGCAGCAGATGTGACATACACTTGTCCGCAACAACATGTTGTTGCATGGTACCTGCCATAATGGTCGCTGCCTTCAACTGATTAGTTCAAAATGTGCTCTTACGAAGAGGGGAAACGGTATAAGGAAGAGTAACGCAGTTCCTTCGAAGCTCCGCAAACTGTCCCTCTCGACACTCCCAGCAGGCAACATTGCCTTCACAGCACTGACTTCCAGTATCCACTTGCTTCAGAGTTACTGACTGCAGTTACTTACGGCTGTGCAGATAGTCTGGCGCAGACATCTGGTTGCCGTTTACAACCAGATGGACATCTCAACCGCAACATCTGTGATATCTAGCGCATCCGGCTGAAGATGCAGTTCGCAAAGAAAAGTAGGCACGGCACACCAAACGCTAGATCGTTCAGGCCGCTGCAAAGCTGAAAATTCCTTGTCAATCCACCTGGTGATCCGGCGGGAGCCTGGTTTCACCAAATGAAGGCGAATTCAAAATGACAACGCCGCAACGTGAGCCTGCTGCCCGCTCACGATCACACATACATGAAGAACTTCATATATCAGGTGCTGGGACACTTGAACAAAATATCTGTTCGGCTGCAAGCTCAGGCAGCCCACACGCCGTGCAGTCTTCCGTCCTGAATGAAGGGATCAAACTTCATACATTGATCAATGAGCGAGACAGAGTTTGCCAACAGGCAAGAAAAGGAACATTTGGAACAAACCGGAGGCAACATATGTTCCTATAAGACTGCAATGAACTGAGGGACAGCATGGGATGGGTGCAGTTTCAATGTTTAAATTTACTGCCTGAGAACTTGGATTTTCTGTCACCTCACAACACACGTGCCGTTGGAGCAAAGTACCAAGACGGGAGATTTCTCATCCTCAAGCTGAATGCACTCACATATATATATATACATATGTATATATACGGTAGTGACTGTATTAGCGGTTCGCTGAGTGTACGTGTACCAGCTCAGCTCAGCTCGCTGTGCACAAGAAGCTTCGCACTGAGTTGCGCAGTGCACTGCTACAGGGCGTGCAGTTGAGCCAAAGCAGCATCGCGTTTCGAGCCTATCAACTCCTACAGTGATACATGCCGGCAGATACGCCCGTTGGGAGAGTTCCAACCACGAAGTGAGCTAGAGATACGCGCACAGGTCTGTGTGCATGCGCAGCAGCAAAAGGAGAGCCAGGCTGCCTGTGTTCGAGGTAGCTACATTATTTTGAAACCAATACCTGTGTACTTCAGGGATGAATCCACACGGCCCTCGAGGCTGCCGATCTCTTCGCAGTTTTCAAGACTTCAACAGGGCCCCTTAGTGATACGCGAGATCAAGAAAGAGCAGATCCTCTTTACGCAGCGCAGGCCCGCTGAACATTGAGTGACTTCATCTCCCTGTACGAAAGCTTTCGTTTGTTCCTTCCATATAGGGAGCACCTGCGACTCAGTAATAAGCAGCGTAGTGTGAACCGCGGTACTTCGGGAAGGTTCGGGCATATCTGCATATGCATGAATGACACTGAATTCAGTGTCCGCCACTCAGGCCTGATCAGGTGACCCAACAGCTGTCCAATCGTTCGAGGTTGTTGACACTCTTGTGGGAAGTGTACGAAAGGTGTGGTGAGGGATGCGCGGTTGAATTTGTGGCATAGCGGTACCCTGAAAATCTTGGATGGTTGACAGCTCCAGTGGAAGAAGTTGCATTTTATCAGAGAAAGCATCACAGGCCAGCCTTCCTGACAGACGCTTTTTACGTCATTGTTTCTGATCCTCTTTCGGTGCAGTTTTGGTAGTTGCGGGTTGCAAGGAAGAATTACAATTTGGAACCAGTCTGAGGGCCTTTCAGAATGAAAACCTACAGCTCTCACGGATCCATTCCCAATGTGCGCACAGACGCATCAGGCTGGAACTTGAGCCTCTGTACTTCATCAATGACCCTCCTACCCTTGTCCTTGGCGGGCCCGCCAAAGTCTTGCAGCCTCATCGCATACATCTCTGCGTCCTGCAGCCGTCGCTTACGCAGACAGAACTCAGCCATAAAGGTCAACGCATCCACAGCATCCTGCACACACACGGCTGTGTCAGAACATCCCTGGCCACGTTGCGGATTGATGCCTGCTGTGTAACATTCGCATTCCCACAGAAGCGCGATGTAGTACACGCATGTCCAGAGCTCTGAGCTCGAGGTGTGGGCCTCTGCATGGCACCAGACATCCACCCAGCGCTGTCAAGATTACAGCAGGCTTGGGGTCTGAGAGGCAGTGCTCAGTTGTCGCACAAGCAAGTTAACATGCAATCGGAACAAAGAGAGCTTGGGGTAGGCGCGTGTGCGACAGTACCTGCCCAGTGCTGTTCTGCTGGTCAATATACTCAAGGTTCTGCTTGTAGCAGCTGAATGCGGCATCGTGCTGGTTCATCTGCTTGTACAGCTCTGCAAGCTTGTGCAGTACGATGTTCTCGTGGTCGCCGCTGGTGACTGCCCGCCTGTAGCACTTGGCGGCAGCATCATACAGCTTGAGATGGTCATGCGAGTAGCATTGCCCCATCGCCACCTGAAGCATTTTCTCTCTTTACGCAATCGAACACGCCATGACAAATCGAACATATAACAACAGGCCAGAGTAAATGCCGAGCATTCGGCCTGCACAAGTCGAGAGTTGTGGGTGTGTGCCTGAGCAGTGGGGGTCGGTGGTTACATCCTCCTGGTGACCCTCAGGACAGTCATGGCAGTCGAAAACGAGACTGCTACAAAATTTTAATCACGAGGTAAATGCACGGCATGGAACCAACACGACGAAAGTGCATGGCAGCACAAGGAGCAGTAGGCGCACACCCACATGCGGGCATCATTAGGCCGCAGCTGCGCAGCCTTCCGGTAATAAAAGAGGGCATAATAGGGCATAACGAGCATCTCATATGTTTGACCCAGCCCGTACCAAGCCCGGAAATCCTTGGCATTTACGTCCACTGCACGCCGGTACGCCTCAATAGCAGCATTGGGGTTCTTCATCTCGAGATACTCGTGTCCAATCAATGTCCATGCCTCCAGGCAGTTGGGGTTGAGATTGAGGGCACGTTGGAAGTAGATGACCGCCTGCACAACTACCTGCCCTGAAAACACAGCATCAGCAGTATTATGATCAAGCCAGCGGAGCAAGTCCTGCACCTCCCAACTTTGACATGCTGAAAAAGTAGACAAGTGGCAAGAAATCAAACAATTCGACATAGCAAGCATAAAACCACCACTTCGCCTGAATGACGAAACTCCCAATCACACGCGTGCTCTTTCTGTGGCACTGTTCCCTCACAGCACATTCTTTGCAGTGTTTGCAATAGCTTTAGGTCTATGAGGTACAGAATAGGGGGGTATGAGATCTCGGTACCTAGGCCGCTGTTAGGGGTGAAATTTTGCAAGCAAGCAGTACAGGTGATGCCACCTTGAAAAAGTTCGGCGCCGCCTTTAAAAAGATGGCGGCGGCGCCGCAGAAGTTCTGTCCAAGATATTTTCAAAAAATATATTCGCTTAAAGCGCTCCAGTCAATGTGTTGGGATGCATGTTGGTAGTGGGTGTGGGCAGGTTGCGGCGTATGTGTGGGTTGCCTGTGTGCGGTCGGTCGGCGGTTCGAAACCGGTCGTGTGTTCCCTGCCGTCTGCAAATGCATTCAGCTGCACAGGTGACATGAAGGGCAGACCTTATCATGCTGGGCCTTTAGGGAGTAGTAATTACCGATGATGCAGCAGGTCTCAGGCCTGTACTTGTCGTTCAGTACCGCCTTGTGGGCCAGGCCACTCAAGTTTGCAAAATCTTCCTTCATGTACAGAATGTTGGAGTACGTGTCCATGCCCTCCAGCGCGAACTCGTCCTGCCGCAGAAGATCCTCAAACAACGCCTGCACTAAACAAGCGATGGAACATGTTGCCTGAGGATGAAGCAGCAGATAGCGGTGGGCATACTTTTTATCGAATTCGCAAATGTGTCCTGGGGCTGAAACACGATATTTCTGAGGCAAACACGATACGATACAACGCATACGATTCATAAAGCGGGTATTTTTTTGATTCTGTTGCTGAGGTTAGATGGGCGACCCTGTTGGCTGTGGCTCATGTACAAACACTTTCGTGTCATGATTATTGTCACATATTACATCCCAATTCGACTACACTAAGCAACTACAGCATCATCTACAACATCAGTCTGCCCATCTTCATCACTGAAGTCATCACGATCATCAAATAGTCGATTCTTGTACTGCGATGCCACGGTGGCCTTGACACCAGGTAAGACTGACAACTAGAAACTTCGAAACGCATGAAAAGCGAGAGCGCGCGAAAGAGCTCACTCGTTCCGACCCGTTGCACTTTCATTACATTGCTGAGGGCCAAGTTACCAGTTATGAGATGGTTCCCCACTAGGTTCTGCTTTTTTGCTGTCGATATACCCATGTTTTTGACAGTGTCCAAATATTTCTGGCCATCTCCGCAGCATTTCTTTTCAAAATGTTCTTGTGCTGTACGATGTAGTCAAAATTGGCACATGATATCATACACTAATAACGGTACCATATTTTTGTGCAGCCCTAATGTTTTCCACCGCGGAGATTTTCAGAAGAAATGTGTTTTCACCTTCACAGCACCTCATTAGTAACTCACTCGCTTCGGCAACAACGCAATCATCTCTGAATGGTCTGAACCTGATTGATGTGGCAAATTCTGATAAGCCTCGCTGTGATACGCCACATGGCTTCATGCAACGGATCAACAAGAGGAATGCTGCTTCGCATACTTGCAGCGTCCATTGTGGCTTAGCAGCAGTGAATGCTGGTCAACTAGTAAGAATCTGAGGCAACAAGCATGCTCTGAATGGTTCCCAGGGTCTACTGATGTGCCGGTGGGTGGTGAAGAGGGTGCACACAATATGCTGTCACCTAATTTTGAGCAATCGCGGGCACTAGCTGCCCGAGTTGCAACGAGTTTTGAGATGGCCCCAGGCAGCAGGAGCGTGCACAGCACACGAACGTCACACTTCATCCATGAACATGACCGTCGATGGTGTAGGCGGAGGTACTGGGGCGGTGCAATAATGCAGGCGCTTGCATGCAACACTCCCAATGCGTCACAACGGACATTATGTGCTGTCCTCTGATTACGCCATGCATGAATGTGGACCACTTAATGCATGGAATGTGGTGCACAAGAGAGAGAGCGCACCTGTGCCTCATCCATCTTGCGAGAGTTGTAGTGTGCACATGCCGCCTTGAGAATGAGGAAGCGGGATCGAGGAAATGTGTCGCTGAGTTCCTCCATGCGGCTCAGCGCCTCCCCACACCAGTGCAGCTCCAGACACATCACTGCAAGGAACATTTCGCGCATGAAATGCTCTGGAAGGTTCAGAGATATCACATCCTCCCATTCTGAGCACACAGCATTCAATGCTTTCCATGTCGACCAGTTGCAAGGATACATCCGCACTGACTCCGTCAACACGTTCCTAGCCTTCTCCGCCTTTCCTCTGCATTAGTTCATCGCATTTAAGTCATGGCAGATGTGTGCTTCCTCAATCAGGAACACAACAGCAAGAAACACAAAGAACATTTCATGATGTGAAGGAGCAGGGCAATGACGTGGAGATCGTTTCTTTCTTTCTTTTTCGAGCGCGATACGCAGGTATGCAGCACTGACCTGACGAGATGCGAAGCAGTACAGTCATTGTCAATTCCTCTGCTCCACAAGATCATAACATCGTACCTGTCAGCTAGAACCAAGCCATAAATGTAAAGGCAGAAGCTGTCAAGCTGACCAGCGGCCCATAGTTCCTCTAGGTCCCGTTCTATGTCATCCAACATTCTGTTGCACACATCCGCTTTCCCAAGAGCCCCGGAAAACTCAATCTTCTCCTCACTGCAGATAAACATGTACTATCCTCCACCAGACAACAGCTTGATCATATGTGGCTCCAGGACAGCAGTGCCTTCAAGCAACAGGTGAAGTCCTTCAAATCAAATCAAGAGGGTGCATACTGTCTTCTCCTCTCGCCTGCCAAGTATAATGAATAAAACTTCAGAAATCGCTCCTTATCGCGACTCTTTCCGTCGCAGGAGTCCTTCAGTGCATGCGAGCACCTTTGGTATTCCTACACAACAGATGTGAATGAGAGCTGTCGTGCTCAAGCCAGGGAATAAGATCATCATCATGCACGGGCACCAAAGCACGTGCTTTCTATCGCACATTTGGCGAGGTCCTGCCTATACACCATGTTGTGCCTCAGCACCTTGCGCTGGGAGCGCCGAGCAACAACCGACCATACCTTGCAGTCAAACAATGACTTTGCGACAAGATAAGCGTCACTTTCTTTCTCTCCACCTGGGGCACCTGATCCTTCTGCACGCAATACCGTGGAGGCAGGGAGAGAGGTCAAATGTTGTGCAGCCCACGAAGCAGCCTCATAGAGGCCCCGCTCCCTGCAATCAAACACGGCCTGCCGTAGCTCAGTCCGTATGACTTCGTGGGTTTCAGGGATTGTCATGGCTGTCAGTGGGTCATGTCCACACTTCCGCTTTCGAGCGCACTGCGACGTCTGCATTCATGACACACTGGACTGACTGCTTACACTGGGGAGACTTCAACATGTGCAAGTTACTGACTTCTGCAGTGGCTGCGGGCGGGTTTTGTCTGGGACAGGTTGCGAAAAAACATGCCTGGCGAACGCCCTAATGTTGTTCAATTAAACAGCCGCGTTCATCTTATGTGTGCCTGTTCTCTGATCATGCCTCAAGGTCCTATCGCGATAGCAAGAATCGTCAGCAAGAATACGAGTGTTTTTGTTCATGCTCTCATTCAGGCCACGCTATGATTCGAGCAACCACAATCAGGACGAGTGTCGATTGTTGCCCCTGCCAGTGTGTAATAGCCTGTGCCACATAATAAGCAGCTGCAGCCGCTGTCAGAAAATATGCATCCTTTCCGCAGTCTTGATATTGTTTTCAAATCAACGGGGATGGACGGGCGCGAAGAAGGCGAAGAGGTGCATGGGGTTGCAATGTTGATCCCTTTACATGGGGAACACATTGCGAACCAAGATGTATACGCCTTTTTCCGACTAAGGCCTTGCAAGGTATATATGCAGAGAATCAGGGGAAACCGTTGCTTGAATTTCCTCGGACTTTGCTCGTGAGCAGAAGACCTGGTCCCCAATCCATCCTACTGTTCCAGGCGCTACAAGTCCACATCCTCTCACCTGGACTACATGGTTGGGTGGCAACAAGTGGCACCCAGTTAAACATGATGCTACGTTCGCTCAGTACAAAGAGCTCGATTTGGGCCAGGAGCCTCCATCAACAAGTTGTTGCACAGTTCACTGAACTGCTTGGCGAGCGTGGTGTCACTACAGACCCAGTAGCTCTGAGTGCACATAATTCAGATTGGACAAAGGTTTATCAAGGCGATGCGAAGGTGGTGCTGTCGCCAAGTAGCACACAGGAGGTCAGTAGGGTGCTGGCTCACTGTACCGAACACAATATCCGCATCGTGCCGCAAGGGGGAAACACTGGGCTGGTAGGCGGTGGTATAGCATTTGATAGTGAAGAAGTTATTATGAGCTTGTCTAGGATGAACAAGATTTTGGACTTTCAAGGGGTGTGACTTCCAATTCAGCCTGTCCATGCTTGCATGACCCAGTGAAGCCACTGGGATTGCCAAAGGTGTAAGCTTAACGGCTATACATGCCTCTGAGTCCTCTGCAGCAGTATGCTACGTGACCTCAGTATGTGGCTTCCTGTTCGACTAACGAGCAAGATGGTTTCAGGGTGTAGTAGTGGCGGAGAGTGGGTGCATTTTGGAAGCCCTGGATAACTTCGTGGAAGAGAAAGGGTTCCGCATGCCACTAGATCTAGGAGCCAAGGGCAGCTGTCAGATAGGAGGCAACATAGCCACAAACGCTGGAGGACTACGCTTCTTGCGGTATGGCAGCCTCAGAGCCAATGTATTAGGCCTGGAGGTGCTTCTCTGACCCTTCTAGATGTTCAGTCAAAGAGAATTATTATGACAGGAAAAAGTAGTGCTCAACCACATTCTTCCGCAAACGCTGGTAATCCGACAGGTGGGCTTGTTCAGATAGTTGCTTTTCAGTGTCATGTGGTGTATACACGACTACAGCATGCTGCCTTTGACCACAATGGAAAAGATGCAACCATCAATCTTGACTTTACAAACGATAAGAGCAGAGTTGCACAGCACAGAGCCAGATGTGAAGCACTGTACGCTGTACAGGTTGTGCTGGCGGATGGGACGGTGCTGGACTGCCTGAAGACGCTGCGCAAGGACAACACAGGATATGATCTGAAGCAGGTCTTCATCGGCTCCGAAGGCACCCTTGGTGACGCCCCATGCACGTTGCATGCGCTTTGTGCTTTGCTATGCCACCAGGCTTCACACATATGCATATGGCACCACCAATAATGTTGGCTCAGCATGGGCGCACCTGAAATACTGGCAACTCTTCCGTTATAGTCACAGCTAACACACAATGTGTAAACAGCCAAAAAGCGTACTCTCCGCAGTCAGCAAACTGAACCAGCACACTTGAGAATTCGCTGCATAGCGAGCTACCCCACAGATGTTTCAAGTCACCTCCGTCTGCTGCATTCATGCTTCAGGAATTGAGCTTCAGGAAGCTCCCTCTTTCTAGTGCATATCCCTCGGCCTACTTGCTGTTCTGTCACAAGGGTCACCAGCATGCCTGCTGAATGTGCAGAATTTCTACAGGTGTGATCACAAGGGTAGCTGTGAAGTGTGTGCCGGCATCCACCGCCGTGAACACCCTGCTGATGCAGCTCTCCTCGTTTGAAGCTGTGGAGCCTGTGTTCAAGCTCGCCAACAAGCACTTGGCGGAGATACTCTCTGCTTTTGAGTTCATGGATGCGCAGGCTATGCAGCTGGCGCTGAAGCATGTGCATGGTGCCGTCAATCCTTTCCAAGACATCTCCAACATGTACGTGTTGGTCGAGACTGCCGGTGCGCTTACTGCTTTGGGTGCTCGGTGTGAAGGCTTGGAAGAGATCTTTTCTTGGAACTATATGTTATGCTGTTCAGACATGTACGTGCACGGGCCAGCCTGCTGTGCTGCTCTTGACGTTGAGCTGCAACCATCCAATTGCTGGCCTGGTGTGATGTGCCTGCCCCAGCACTGGTGCCCCGCTGTGTACTATGTGGCGAATATGTTGCATTACAATGACAAAAGTGGGATTTTGATGATAGTAGAAGTGTTGGAGACATCAGTGTGGATGTTTCAGTGAGTCGTGATTGCAGTCTCATGCTTGCCAGCGTTTTCTACGAAAGCGAGAGGTTCTAGTACTTTGGCGTGTGACAGACTATACTCAACTCTAGCACTAAGAGACACATTAGGGCATGCACGATACAGGGAGCAATGGCGCCCATGACATGGAGAAACTGGAGGGGTTTGTTGAGGAGTGCGCAGGGCTGGAGGCCATGCAGGACGCTGTTATTGCCCAGGACTCCCTCCAGACGGCAAACATCTGGAAGATTCGAGAAGGGATTCCAGAAGGCGTGATTAAGCATGGTGCAATGCCCTGGACCCTTGTTGCTTGCTTTTGTTCATGAAGCATATGGATGCCGCTAACGCACTGGTGAAGCTAGCTGTTCGGCTTGATCCCCTAAAACCACTGCTGAATCAAAGCAGGGCTCTGAAACTTACACTTGTGCTCGTGAACCATCCCAGGATGTGGGAGGACTGCTGTGCAGGAAGAGCATACAAGTATGACTTCTCTCTTCCACTGCCACAGATGTATGCGCTTGTGGAGGACGTGCGGGGCATGTTGGGGCAGGTCAGCAGCGACATCTACGTTTGTGGCTACGGGCACTTTGGGGATGGCAACTTGCACCTGAACATTTCTGATGGCCGAACATCCCGTGATGATGTGCGACCACCCACCCCCATCCAGCCTCAGTTTGTCGACTCCCTTGTATCCAGTCTTGGGACCATTGAAGCCCCCATATTAGAAATCTTCTGTACAATATATGCATAGTGCTTCTTGGATGCACTGGGAAATTGTGTCTTGTCACAACAGGCTCGAGTGGGTTGAGAGCTGTGTCCAAGTGACAAGCATCACTACAGTGTTGTTGGGCTCTAACAGGAGGAAAAACATGTAGGTGGTCAAGAGGATTCTGGAGCCCTATGTGTTCGAGTGGTGTGCTAGACATGCGGGCAGTGTCAGTGCAGAGCACGGCGTGGGTGTCCAGAAGCGCGATGTCCTGCACTACTCGCAGCCACCTGAAGCTGTTCGGTTGATGGCGCGGTTGAAGGATCTGCTGGACCCCAAAGGCATCTTGAACCCAAATAAAGTGCTGACACAAGATATAGTTGCATCCTGCTGTGTGACTTGATAGCACCAAGTTCCTGCACTCAATAGGTGGCTTCTGCCTTCCAACGTGCTGGTGATCCCCACCTTGCAGTTCTAGTTCAGTTTCGTTGGTGTATGTGCTTGCGAGAATCTCTTGTGTGCGAGGATGAACTCTTTGAATTGTGTGTGACAGTGATGACAGTTGTGGAGCAGCTAAAACTAGTTACTCAGAGCGTTCATGCATGGATTACGCTGTGTTACCACATCCGAAATGAACGAAACTGCAGCGACCAAACTTTATGCATCACATAGACATAGAACTGCAACTGCAAAAGGGCCAATGTTGGGTTTCTGCGCGAAAGTTACAGGTTGCAATGCGCACGAGCGGTGTATCCGGATATGCGTGTGTGGTGCATGCAAGGACGCTCTGGACACAGTACGCTGAACCTATTCAAAAGCGGAAGTGCTCCCGCACACATATACATCGTGACATTACATAGCTGCATGCATAGTTAGTGTATAGTGCGGGCAACGGCCAGTTGGTAGGCAGCGTTGCCCAGTCTAGCAGCAGCGGCAGGAAGTGCACCTGGCACAGGTGGATCTTTTACATCGCATAGCCATACCCATATTTCTGGGGGATAACAGCGAACAATATGTCGGTGGAGTTGATGTCGGTGTTGTCAGCATGGAATCTTGAACGGTTCCTGTATCCTGCTGCGGCAGGTGCGCTCACCCATGCGGTGCTGAAATGCCATACATATTGTGTAAGAGGCGAAGGAGGAAGTAGGTCGTGCGCTGTAACAGGTGGTGTCGATCTCCTATCTGCAAGCGACCGCTTGTCTGGGGCCAGCAGCTTCTCGTGGCAGGGGTAGTCAATTGGCTAGCAAGTTGCAACCTGAATATATAGGTGTCTGATGGCGTTAATCACGCGGCCATTTTCCGAACACAATGCTGAACACTGATGGTTCGCGGTGTTTAACACCCGCTCACGCTAACTCACATACATATACATTCATACCCGCGACAAGTGGCGTATGTTCGAGAGATTGAATGCAATGTATCACTTCTGTCTGTGGGCTTGGCTATAGGCAAAATAGCCGGCCATTTTGCCTCACTATCGCCTTCCGGTCCTAGGACGTCCTCCAACACCTTGAACAATTTGGTCTGTTCTACAGAGCAGGTCCCGGAACCGAGAAAGAAGCAAATGTACGTTGCCTTGTTAAGTTTCATGTAGGCCAAGTGGGCGGCGGTTGTGGAGGGCATGGATGCGTATGTAGCGAGTCTGTGTTAAAAAAGTATCACCCATGGTCATGTCAGGTCTAGAACCACCGACCACTCGGCCCAAGCGGAATCCACAGAGCATCCCAAACTGTATACCAAAGAGAATCCACCATCCAAGAGGAGCCAACCGGCCCTCCACAGACCGCCAGCATGTCCACCTCCACACAAACTCATCCGAAAGGAGCAAACTCACAAGCCACCACATGAAGTATCGGGAACCATATGCTGCGGCGCGGCCTGGCATAGCAGAGCAGAAAGGATCACAGACAGCAAGCATAGCGCCGAGTCCCGACCGATCATTCAAACAACGACCAAGAACCACAGAAGAGAGAGTGTGCGTGTGTGTGACATGCCTTTGTGCCATCTGATGGTTCAGTGCCATTGTTTTTAGTTGCCTTGTTTTCAATACACACACAAGTGTCCATGCTGCCTGCAAGCTTCAACTGGAGTGCACTGTAATTCACCACCCACACCTTGAGTTGCAGCCTGCTTGATATGGATATTTTCCCATGTAATGCAGGGATGGCAGGAGTGGCCTGCACGTACGCAACCATCGGTATTAGCCGTCGCCTGTCCCCACGCATGCTGTCCGGCTACAAGAATTTTTCTCCCACGGACAAAGAAGAATGGAACTCAAAGTACGTGGCTGTCACTAGAGATATGCGTACATGAAAGGTGCCTATCCACCTGTTCCTGGTCGAGTGCGAACATCTGGGTGTGCGGCATGCAGGTTTGCTCACATCTTGCACGCTGTAGTCTGTGTTCTGCTGGTGTGGGTTGCGGTGTCCAGAACCCCACAGTTCAGTTGGACTGATGGCCCTGATACAGTCTCAGTAAGGCAGAGTGTTCTGCTGGCGACGAATGTGTACTCTACGAGCACATTCATGTTCTCAATTGGGTACTTCTTGGCAGACATGCACATGATGCTCACGGTGCAGCCCAACCCGGCCATGATGGTCCATCATCTGAGTGCCTTCATTACACTCTCAGGAGCCATCGTCACAGGCTGCTGTCATTTCTACGGCCTTCTTCTCCTTTCCACAGAGGTGACAACGCCGCTGATTTGCCTGCGCTGGTTGCTGGATAAGGCGCAAAGGAAGGGGACGCAACTGTACTTGATAAACGGGGTCTGCATAGTGATCACATGGTTTTTCAGTCGCATACTCCTGTTCGTGTACCTGTTCCTCCACATTTGGGAACATCGTGACGTCCTGGACACCTTCCCATTCATTGTGAAGGTGTGTTCCTCGCATCGACTGTCAGTCAGAAGTTTTGGTCTGAATCGCCTGCATACTTTACGCTTCACATCCAGATCTGTGCTGCCAGTAGCCCACTTGGCTCCTCAGCAGGTCATGTCCAGATGACCCTGTCCCCCCTGTCCACTGTGATGATGCAAGGCTTGATTTCTCTCATGACCACTTGTGTGGAATTTTTGTTACTAGAATGTCTGACAGTTTGTGTCTTCATGCATGCAGGTTTCAACACCGGGGGTTGCAATCATCCTTTCATGCCTCAACTTAACTTGGTTCGCCAAAATTGTACGAGGCGCGCTTTCCCTGCTCTCCAAGGCATCAGGGTCTCCCAAGAAGGATGGTGAGGAGACTAAGAGCTCAGGTGGCGCTGCAGAATTCAAAAAGGGTGCTTAAAAATGTGCATATTCAAAGTGATCGTTTATTCTTAATGCGTAGTATAGCCTGGAAGAGGCATCTGTCGCAACCATCAGGAGCATGTGTTGCGGTCAGCTTTGCCCAACGCTGCCTCAGGAAAGTTTGCTTCCCTTCCAAACCTATTGTGTAAGATTGAGAAACAGCACAAGGGATTGAATAAATTGGAACCCAGCAGGAGAAAGCTTACACATTTCAAGGGGCACGTTGGGCAAGTACAGTGATGTACAGCCGTATGCACGCTTCACTAGTGCCAGTCTGCTGTGATTGATAGAACAACTCTACACGAGATGCTGTAACGTATCAGAGCGCGCACTTGCTACCCCACTTGATCTCTACCATGGGGCAAAGTGTTGTCCATGTGAAATACAGAAGCATCCACCTCAAACAAGTTGCCCTCACACTACACACTCGTGGGAACCTAACTGTCACACTGTCGAAAATCTTGCATCGAACAGCCCAACAAGCAGACATGAAAGTGGCTGCATGCACCAGGGGTTGCACGCAACCCCTGATGACGACATGCAAACATTGCAAAATCCCTACAGTATCTATCTGCTGAGGTGCCATGGAGAAATCCCATGTACATCGCTCCTCCTGTGTTAAGACAACATGCAAAGGTACATTGCAGTAGCACAATGTGATGGAGCGGGCACAAATTCCTTTGCAGCAGAAGGAGAACCCAAGAAACTATCTGTACACGAAGAGTCAACACAGTCACTAATTGCTATTGTTGCTGGGTGGGATTTCACACATGCAAACTGGACAGACTTTACTGTCCGATAACCAGGTATTGATGCACTCACCATGGAACATATGCTTGCAAGGGAGCTTGCAAACCTGCTCTTCAGCATTATAGTCATGCTGGCAGATGACACATGTGGACTCGCCCTCACCGTGTGCATCGCTACAAGCATCTGCATATGAACTGTGCTGTAGTTGTTGTTTGCAGCTTTCACTGAGTCCAACCTGCAGCATGTACTCAAGTGACTTCCTTTTTGGAATGCTGGTTGCGAATCTCGCATGCTCACGAAAGTGGACTCACCTTCACGGTACCGACTGTGTCACCAAGCATTGACAAGGACTCGTATGTCATGCTGTCGACGTCTACATTGCCATGCGCTTGCTGTTGTACAGCAGCAAGCCGAACAGCATGCTGACGGTACTCTTGTTGCTGCATTTCCATTGCTAACGCCCAGTCTTCCACAGGCATATCACTGCACCATCAGATCAAGCCTCAGTGCAGGTCTGATGTTGTTCAGGTGCAAGCGCAACTCGTCACCAAACGTGAAGTCAGGGCACATTCAGCTATGGTGGCAGAACCAAAGTGTGCATGAGCTCCAGATGTCGAGCAACCAATCAACTGAATGCATGGATTTTGAATCTTCTAACAGTGCCACCTGTGGTGAACCGTGTAGCGTTTTAAACAAGTCGTTCAGCAGGCACAGTTCAGGAAACATACTGTTGCGGAGTTTGGACTGCAGCAGAGCCAGATGTGGGAGTGCCGGGGGAATCATCACCACTGGATACTAAAGTCTGGCTTAAATTTTGGCTTTGCAGCAGATACAGCCAAGCCTGCTCCTGCTCTTGTAGGACTTTGGCCAGTGCTACGTCGGACCCATCTCCTACCACGCCTTCTCCTTGAGACTGAGAAGCAGCTACTGCCTCGCTCATTCGCAAGATGAATGGATTGCGAGCTTCCTGAAAGGATTCAAATTGTTCTTACCCTGTCCTCTATCCCGACGGTAAATGGTCTGTTCTCGACGAATGGCGTGTGATTGGACGACGATGTGTGCTGGGTGATGCCCGAACGATCAAACGTAGCTAGGAGCTCACACAAGCACGTTTGTGTAACCTGCCTTTGCTACTGTGCAGATTACTGCCTTGGTTTGCTCGTTGGCGTGATGACGAAGCAGGTAGTTTCAGCTGGTGTCACAGCATGCTCTGCATCCGCATTGCGAATGACTCCCAGACATGTACTGCGCATACAAATAGCAGATTGTAAAGGGAAAAGTAAATGGCAGACATGAGTCTTCTTAGCGCGCGTTTTCACTGAATCCCAGCAGCTGTCATGAAATGTGTTTTGGTCTCCTTCAACCTCGTTTATAACAAACATCTGCTTGTACATGGACGTTGAGCTCGATTCTCATCAAATTATATGCAATAGCTGGAGAGAGACCTTGCAGAGTTACGTTGGAAAGCTGGGTGCACTTTGTGAAACCAAATGGGCACCATGAACGAGCATTCCAGGGGTACATATCTAAGGCATCTAGGCATCAGAGCACGCTCATTTTGGATGTGAATTGTGTATTCCTCATTTTGGATGTGAAATGAGGTAGAAATTTCACGACTTTGTCATTACAGAATAGGCCTCACACCAAGCATCGCCCTCCACCATACTATACTCAACCTTGAAATCTTTCTTGAACCGAAGAACCCACGAGGTATCTGTCTGGCAGGTAGGGTCGAAGTACACATAATCACCCTTCTCATAGGTGCTAGTACTTTCTGAAGGCATCTCAGCCCTCTGAAACCAAGCTTTCTCCTCTTTGTGATACCTGCAGGGCACACAAGCGGTCAATATGCATGTAACCACACACCGGGCTCTCTTGCATGATACATCGGTGCATACCTCCAGTTTCTTTGGCGCAGTTCATAGGCTGCGAGGTACTGATACTGAGTTCCTGGGGTCAGGTAGAAGATATAGAAAAGGTCAAGGTCAGTGTCCTTCGTGATGTTGGTGTAGAAGCGAGGATTGTCCAGAATAGCTGGTGGTACTGATGGGTAAGAAGCAGGCCTGGGTGCCGTTGCGCGTTTGCGCTGTGCACAAGGATGACGCAGCCACACGCTGTCAAATGGATGTGGCCGCTTGTCTTGCAAAGTCATCATGATGCTGCCAGGTTCCAAAGGTGGCATTTGTGTATGGGCGACCACTCCTACATTGGGCTCCGTTCGGGCAGGTAGCTCCTGTGCAGCAGCACCTTTGATTGGAAGTCCTGGCGGAACACCGGCAGCCAAAGGATGTGGAGGAGGTGGGTTCGGTGCTGCTGCTGCAGAAGCAGCAGCTTGCGTAGGAGATGGTAGAACGTGTGTGCCCCCAGCAACTGCAGGCTGCGTAGGTGAAGCGTCCACTACACTGGGAGCTGCAGTTGATACAGCAGGTGTAGCGGCAGCTGTCCCAGCCGCGGACGGTGACGCAGCAACCCATGCACTAGCGACAGGAGCCGCAGCACGGGTCGTGGTTGTACTGCCAGTGTCAGGCTGCTGTGCACTGGGCCCCGACAAGCCAGTCCGGTTCACAAGCAGGGCAGCAGCTGGTTGAGCTGTTGTACGAGGTGGTGGCGGAGGTGGGGGCTGAGCCACAGCCAGTGATGTTACCCGCTGCTGGGTAGCAGCTTTCTCTTCTGTAGGATACACCGAGTGCCTGTGTGACAACAGGCAATAATTCACTTTGGCAATCTTGCCATCATACACAGCGAAGTACTTCCAACGGGAACAGTGCTAGCAACTGCTGTGCAAGTTGAAATATGTCACACCCTTTTGATGGCGCCAACGCGGCACGTGCAGCTGCTGCTTGCTTCTCCGTTTTTTCCTTTTCCCGCTCCTTCTCTCTTTCTTCTTTGCGGGCCTTTTCTGTTTCGCGATCCTTGTCACGAGCTTTCTTGTCTAGTTTCTCTGCATGATCTGGTACCCGTGGAGCGACTCGCTCCGTGACAATGGGAACATGAACATCCACGCTGTCGATGATTGTCAATATCTCCTCATCATAGAATGCATCTACTTCATCGTAGAACCCGTCCTCTCCACTCACGTTTCCATTCTCCTGCACACATGCAAAAGAACAACTCATAATCGGCAACAACTGCTGCCAACAATATCTGAATAGTCACTGTCACGAGCGCTCACTATTGATTCGAAACTTCTTGGACTTACCAAATAGTCCTCAATGGCCTCTTTCAAGCCGTCGACTTGGTCAACTGTAATCGCCTCATTGTCCAAGGCACGCAAGACCTGCTCCAGTCGTTCTGTGTGCTTCTTATGCAAGGCATTGCGCGCTTGAATGCGGGCCACCCGAGCAGGTGGATCTTTTCCGCGCTTGACATTTGCCAGTATGCTGTCCAGCTCTGCTTCATTCAGTTCTACCTGCACCGTACTGGTGCTGCTTTGGATGGCATGCTCATGCTGGCCTCCTCAACCAGGTCCATTGCACCAAGAGCTGACACACCGTGTTATCAATACGGTCAACACAGGATCTAATCCACTCCCTCCTTTCATCGGTAGCAGCTTGCTTTGGATCAAGCTTCGCTCCTTTCTCCAATCCGACCTTTGAGAAGTCCTTCACCTTGAGCTCCTTCTCGCACTCCTTAAACTTTTCCATCCGCCTCTCTATCATCGCACGAGCATCTGTGAGATTTTTCTTGTCCCGTACATCTTTATCACTGGCCCTGGAACAACGTGCTTGTTGCTCAGTACACCAATCACAATCACCAATCATGCACATAAATACTCCTAATATATGTAACGCTGTGTATACGCACTGAGAAAGTGACAAGGACTACGAGATCAATTGGTAGCATACCATGTTTTGATTTTGTCTCGATCTTTCTGCAGCTTCTTTATTTGGTCTTTCAGAGAAGCAACAAGTTTCTCCCTCTGCTGGGGCGAGTCCAGGGACATTAGCTGCAAGCTCGCCCACATCGATGCTCAAAACCAGTTCAACAAATCATGGTGTGCTCTTCAACGAAGTGCTTAAGCTACGAAGTGCGCACTCCGTGAGGGCAGCTTCGATTGACATGTAACTGGCTCACCTTGGTGTGAGTGTCATCGAAGCTCGCGACACCTTCCTTGACCTTCTTGAGAACGGCTTCAATTTCATTCTGAAGCCTCCTCGCAGCACCCATTCTGACGAATCCCGCTGAGACCGTGCCAATTCGAACCGCGCCACGAGCCTCACTTAAAGGACACAGGCAGACACTGACATTGTCACAACTACATGTTGTCTGTATATGTTCAGAAAGTGTAGTCTGACTTCATGTATCCAACCCCCTGCTGCGTTGACACGAGCGTCAGGCAGCAGTCACATACACGTTCGCAGCGACCAGACCCGACGATCGCTCTCGTATCAGGACAGAAACTGAAGCTGCCGATATGCAACGTCGGATTTACCAGCGGTAGGTCACGACCCGCGCGTCGTCGCCTGTAGACACACCAAAGCTTTAGGTCCAAAAGCTTGAATTTCCTGTTTTTCTTTCAACCCAAAGCATCGACTGGGCAAGAACCCAGACACCACATTCCATCATAACATTTTTGACATAGGAATCTCCAACAAGCACGTCACAGCCACACATGCGTCATTTCCCGTGCTGGCAGTCAGCAACCGGCTCCATTTTGCATTAATAATTACGGCCTTTCGACGTTCCATATTCCGGGAATATTGGCAGACACTGTTCCTAACACAGCAACTGATTTTCGGCCAGACCTTTTATTTCAGTGCATTCATGTGGAGGACAACAGCCTTTTGCAGAATAGAACTCGTTAAAGAAGGGCACTGATGGCGTGGGCGGCCTTGACCCCAACTGTCAACACAACCATCCTGCGTTGGTCAACGGCCTTGAATCGATCCCCATCATGCGCAGCACCATCTCTTTTCTTTTTAGCGAGCTGTGCAGGGGTAACTTAGGGGTTCCTGGTTCGCACGTTAGATTTCCTTGTATTTGTTGCCAAGTGGCCGCCGAAAATCATAGCGAATATATCACGGTCCCCAAATAATTCAGGGTGCGGCTGCACTGGCAAAATCTGACACCCTCACCTTAAACTGGTTACAGCTGGGTCCCTGGCCCATCCAGGCTCTCTCCTAAGATTGACCGTAAGGTGGGCAGGTGGTGCAGTGTTGGGTGTGCTGTGCAGTGAAGTGAAGTGTACATTCGTACCCCGTTGGCTGCTTCATGTGGACGCTGCCTGGGTTCTTGCTCGTTGCTGGTTTGTTTCTGCATGTTGCTCCCCGGTGCTGTCAATGTGGCACCCACGTGCTCGTATTTGTGCAATCTCTTGTTCGTATGACCTGGTCCGCACTTAATTTGTCACAGTAGGTGACAACAGCATGGCACTGTGAAAACATCTGAGGCGCAGCTGCACTGAAGTGAAAGCACGAATGCCACTCACGCCGGAAGAAACCATACAAAGTCTATTAGCTATTCCCATCCTGTGCATAGGGCAGACACAGCTTGAGACCTCATGAAAATGACAGGTACGGCACCTGATATGCGCGAAGATGTCCATTCGACCACTCATGAGCTTGGTGGCGGAAACGCAAGCAAGACCATGCAGGCGGCCATCTCTGTGCTGGATGGCGAGTAGTATTAGCTACAGGACGCAGGGGATAAAGCTAATGCACAAATGGCACATGCATGAAAGCATTGGCCATAACGTGGAATGCCCACGGGCACTCTCTGGATCTACATATCTAAATATACAAATGATTATTCCCACCGTTTTGCCGTTTCTGCCGATTCCCGTCACTCCAGGCCCGCTAATCACAAAATTAGGCACATAGCATTATAGTGAAGTGATTCGTCTTGGCGATGTGTGTTTCGGGGCGCCGTGTCGGTAGCAACGTGGGTTGGACGGTCGTGGATGCACGAAGCTGCCACTACAGAAATACTTCAGAATCACGCTGCTTCTGTTCCTGCACAAATAGTTACATACATATTAAACTGTAGACCGTCGTTCACGGGTGCCTAGACCCGCTCTACTTCGTACAGTACGTACATCCGGATCGTCAACACAGAGGTTTGTAACGCGAAAGGATGTTAGCACAGTGCACCGTTCCACGCGAGCGTCAAGGAAACGACTTTTATTAACCTACAGATGGGCAAGATCTATGTTTCGAACTGTGATTCGCGAGCGCTTGGTGTTGTCGTGTCAATTGCAACGTGCACTTCCGGGACAGCCACATCGCAGTTTCACAGGTATGGTATGGCACAAACGAACATCAACAGTGCATTGAATGCGTCGAAGTGTACACAGTTTGAAAAGGGTGGCATGTCTGTGATGCTGGCATTGCATGTGATGTCAGCGTATACTATACCGCGTATATTCTTGGCAAGTCAACAACATGCACCGCCTAACGTGCAAAGAAAAGCGGAACCTTTCTTTGCACACTAAGAGGCTGAGTCGCGCGGAGTGCGCGAAGCCTTGTCTACTACTATATATGATTATTGCTGATAGTTTGACGTTTCTGCCGTTCCCGCAACTGCACGCATGCTAATTACAAACTTAAGCACATATCATTATTGTAAAGTGATGTGGCTTGGCGATTTGTGGTTTGGGGCACCATGCCGGTAGCAGTGTGTGTTGAACGGTCATGGATGCACGAAGCTGCCACTACAGAAATAACTCAGAATCGCGCTGCTTCTGTTGTTGAACACATAGCTACATACATATTAACCTGTAAACTGTCGTTCACGAGTACCTAGACCCGCTCTTCTTCGTACAGTACGTACATCTGGATCGTCAACGAAGAGGTTTGTAACGCGAAAGCATATTGGCACAGTGCACCATTCCACGCGAGCGTCAGGGAAACAACTTATATTATCCTACAGATGGGTAAAATCTATGTTTCGAACTGTGATTCGTGAGCACGTGGTGTTGTCGTGTCAATTGCATTCTGCACTTCCGGGACAGCCACATCGCAGTTTCACACGTATAGTAAGGCACAAACAAACATCAACAGTACATTCAATGTGTCGAAGTGTGCACAGGTTGAAAAGGGTGTCATGTCTGTGATGC